>JAJOOD010000500.1:0-36606 GCA_029582525.1 Solanum tacnaense
TGCTATAATTTATGGACTTTTTGGTGATCTGGATTCCGACATTATTTTTAGCAAAATTTTTCGTGGACGTCCGTTAAGACCTGATCTATGGAGCCAGTTAGCCCTCACGGCCAAAACTTCCTATTTTAAAGGTCAAATGTCCCTCAGAGCTGGAAAACCCCAAATTTGCCGATTTTCTTGTACTATAGTCAATGGACTTTTTGGAGTTCTGGAATTCCAAAATAATTTTTGCCAAAATTTTTCGTGGACGACTGTTTAGACCTTAGCTATGGAGCAAGTTAGCCCTCACGGCCAAAACATCCTATTTTGAAGGTCAAATGTTCCCCGGATCAGGAAAACCCACCATTTTGCCGATTATCGTGTGTTATAGTCCATGGACATTTTGGTGATCTAGAATTCCGACCTCATTTTTGCAAAAAGTTTTCGTGGACGACCGTTAAGAATTTAGCTATGGAGCCAGTTACTCCTAAAGGCCAAAACATCCCATTTTGAAGGTCAAATGTGCTCCGGATCAGGTAAACCCCCATTATGCCGATTTTCGTGTGCTATATTCCATGGAAGTTTTGGTAATACGAAATTCCGATATAATTTTTGCCAAAATTTTTCGTGGACGTTGTTAGGACCTTAACTATGGAGCCTGTTAGCCCTCACGGCCAAAACGTCCCATTTTGAAGGTCAAATGTTCCTTAGAGCAGGAAAACCTCCAATTTTGCCGATTTTCGTGTGCTACATAGCTTTAAAGCAAGTTAGCCCTCACGGCCAAAACATTCCATTTTGAAGGTCAAATCTCCCCCGGATCAAGTAAACCCCCTATTTTTCCAATTATCGTGTGCTATAGTCCATAGACGTTTTGGTGATTTAGAGTACCGACTTTATTTTTTCAAAAAGTTTTCGTGGACGTCCGTTAAGACCTTATATATGGAGCCAGTTAGCCCTCACGCCCAAAACGTCCCATTTTAAAGGTCAAATGTGCCCTTGAGCAGGAAAACCCCAAATTTTGCGGATTTTCGTGTGTTATAGTCTATGAACTTTTTGGTGATCTGGAATTCTGACATAATTTTAGCCACAATTTTTCGTGGACGACCGTTAAGACCTTAGATATGGAGCCAGTTAGCCCTCACGGCCAAACCATCTCATTTTGAAGGTCAAATCTGCCCCGAATCAGGTAAACCCCCAATTTTGCAGATTTTCGTATGCTATATAGTCTATGGACTTTTTGGTAATCTTGCATTGCGACATAATTTTTGCCAAAAATTTTCGTGGACGACCATTAAGTCCTTAGGTATGGAGCCAGTTAGCCCTCAAGGCCAAAACATCCCATTTTGAAGGTCAAATGTGCTTCGGATCAGGTAAATCCCCAGTTATGCCGATTTTCGTGTGCTATAGTTCATGGACTTTTTAATGATCTGGAATTCCGACATAATTTTTGCAATAATTTTGCGTAGACGTCCGTTAAGACCTTATCTACGGAGGCATTTAGCCCTCACGGCCAAACCGTCCTATTTTGAAGGTCAAATGTGCCCCAGAGAAGGAAAACCACCCATTTCGCCAATTTTAATGTGCTATAGTCAATGGGCTTGTTGGTGATCTGGAATTCGGACATAATTTTTGCCAAAATTATTCGTGGATGACCTATTAAGACATTATCTATGGAGCCAATTAGCCGTGACGGCCAAAACGTCCCATTTTGAAGGTCAAATGTGCCCTAGAGCAGGTAAACCCCCTATTTTGCCGATTTTCGTGTGCTATAGTCCATGGACTTTTTGGAGATCTGGAATTCCGACATAATTTTTTCCAAAATTTTTGCAAAAAGTTTTCGTCGACGTCCGTTAAGACTTTAGCTATTGAGCCAGTTAGCCCTCACAGCCAAAACGTCTCATTTTGAAGGTCAAATGTACCCAAGAGCAGGTAAACCCCCCATTTTGCCGATTTTCGTGTGCTATAGTCTATGGACTTTTTGGTGATCTGGAAATTCCGACATAAGTTTTGCCAAAATTTTTTGTGGACGTCCGTTAAGACCTTAACTATGGAGCCAGTTAGCCCTCACGGCAAAACGTCCCATTTTAAAGGTCAAATATGCCCCAGAGAAGGAAATCACCCAATTTTGCCGATTTTCGTGTGCTATAGTCCATGGACTTTTTGGTTATCTGGATTACCGACATAATTCTCGCCAAATTTTTTCGTGGACGATCGTTAAGACCTTCGCTATGAAGCCAGTTAGCCCTCACGGCCAAAACATCCCATTTTGAAGTTCAAATCTCCTCCGGATCAGGTAAACCCCCCATTTTGCCGATTATCTTGTGCTATAGTCCATGGAATTTTTGGTAATCTAGAGTTCCGACTTTATTTTTGCAAAAAGTTTTCGTGGTCGTCCGTTAAGACCTTAGCTATGGATCCAGTTAGCCCTCACGGCCAAAACGTCCCATTTTCAAGGTCAAATGTTCCCCAGATCAGGAAAACCACCCATTTCGCCAATTTTTGTGTGCTATAGTCCATGGACATTTTGGTAATCTAGAATTTCGACCTCACTTTTGCAAAAACTTTTCGTGGACATTCGTTAAAACCTTAGCTATGGATCCAGTTCGCCCTCACGACCAAAACATCCCAATTTGAAGGTTAAATGTCCCCAGGATCAGGTAAACCCCCCATTTTCTCAATTTTCGTGTGCTATCCACGGACTTTTTGGTGATCTGGAATTCTGACATAATTTTTGCCAAAATTTTTCGTGGACGTCCGTTAAGACCTTATCTATGGAGCCAGTTAGCCCTCACGGCCAAAACGTCCCATTATAAAGGTCAAATGTACCCCAGAGCAGGAAAACACCAAATTTTGCCGATTTTCGTGTGCTATAGTTTATGGACGTTTTGGTGATCTGGATTTCCGACATAATTTTTGCCAAAATTTTTCATGGACGTCCGTTAAAACCTTAGGTATGGAGCCAGTTAGCCCTAACGGCCAAAACGTCCCATTTTCAAGGTCAAATGTGCCTCATAGCAGGAAAACCCCCAGTTTTACCAATTTTTGTGTGTTATAGTCCATGGACTTATTGGTGATCTGGAATTCCGACTTTATTTTTGCAATAAGTTTTCGTGGACGACCGTTAAGACCTTACTTATGGAGCCAATTAGACCTCACGACCAAAATATCCCATTTTGAGGTCAAATGTGCCCCGGAAAAGTTAAACCCCCCATTTTGCCGATTTTCGTCTTCTATAGACCATAGACTTTTTGGTGATCTGGACTTCAACATAATTTTTGCAAAAATATTTTGTGGACGTCCGTTAAGACCTTAGCTATGGAGGCAGTTAGCCCTCACGACCAAAACGTCCCATTTTGAAGGTCAAATGTGCATCAGAGCAGAAAATCCCCCCATTTCGCGGATTTTCGTGTGCTATAGTCCATGGACTTTCTGGTGATATGGAATTCCGAAATAATTTTTGCCAAAATTTTTCGTGGACAACCGTTAAGACCTTAGCTATGGAGCCAGTTAGCCCTCACGACCAAAACGTCCCATTTTGAAGGTCAAATGTGCCCCAGAGCAGGAATACCTCCAATTTTGCCAATTTTTGTGTGTTATAGTATATGGACTTTTTGGTGATCTGGATTCCTACATAATTTATGCCAAAACTTTTCGTGGAGGACCGATAAGATCCTAGCTATGGAGTCAGTTACTTCTCAAGGACAAAACATCCCATTTTGAAGGTCATATGTGCCCAGGATAAGGTAAACCCCCCATTTTGCCGATTTTTATGTGCTATTGTCCATGGAATTATTGGTGATCTGGAATTACGACATAATTCTTACAAAAAAAAATCGTGGACGTCCGTTATGACCTTAGCTATGGAGCCTGTTAACCCTCACGACCAAACTGTACAATTTTAAAGGTCAAATGAGCCCCAAAGCAGAAAAACCTCTTATTTTGCCGATTTTCGTGTGCTATAGTCCATGGACTTTTTGGTGATCTAGAGTTCCAACTTTATTTGTGCAAAACGTTTTCGTGGACGTCCGTTAATACCTTAGCTAAAGAGGCAGTTAGCCGTCACGGCCAAAACAACCCATTTTAAAGGTCAAATGTGCCATAGAGCAGGTAAACCCACCATTTTGTCGATTTTCGTATGCTATAGTCCATACACTTTTTGGTGATCTGGACTCCGACAGAATTTTTTCCAAAATATTTTGTGGACGTCCGTTAAGACTTTAGCTATGGAGCCAGTTATCCCTCACGGCCAAAACGTCCTATTTTAAAGGTTAAATGTTCCCAGAGTAGGAAAACCCCCCATTTTGCCGATTTTCGTGTGCTATAAGCCATGGACTTTTGTGTAATCTGGAATTCCGACATAATTTTCGCTAAAATTTTTCGTGGATGACCATTAAGACCTTATGTATGGAGCAAGTTAGCCCTCACCGCCAAAACATCCCATTTTAAAGGTCAAATTTGCCCCAGAGCTGGTAAACCCATATTTTGCCGATTTTCGTGTGCTATAGTCCACGGACTTTTTGGTGATCTGGATTCTGACATAATTTTTACCAAAATATTTCGCGGACATCCGTTAAGGCCTTAACTATGGAGCCAATTAGCCCTCACGGCCAAAATATCCCATTTTGAAGGTCAATTGTGCCTCGGAAAAGGTAAATCCCCTATTTTGCCGATTTTCGTGTGCTATAGTCCATGTAATTATTGGTGATCTGCAATTCCGACATAATTTTTACAAAAAATTTTCGTAGACTTCTGTTAAGACCTTAGCTATGGAGCCAGTTAGCCCTCACCGCCAAAACGTCACATTTTAAAGTTCAAATGTGCCCAGAACAGGTAAAACCCCCATTTTGCCGATTTTCGTTTGCTATAGTCCACAGACTTTTTGGAGATCTGGATTTCTGACATAATTTTTTGCCAAAATTTTTCGTGGACATCCGTTAAGACCTTAGCTATGGAGCCAGTTAGCCCTCACGGCCAAATCGTCCCATTTTAAAGCTCAAATGTTACCAGAGAAGGAAAACCCCCAATTTCGCCAATTTTTGTGTGCTATAGTCCATTGACTTTTTGGTGATCTTGAAGGTCAAATGTGCGCCGGATAAGGTAAACTCCCCATTTAGCCGATTTTTGTTTGCTATAGTCCATGGAATTATTGGTGATCTGGAATTCCGACATAATTTTTACAAAAAATTTTTGTGGACGTCCGTTAAGATCTTAGCTATGGAGCCAGTTAACCCTAACCGCCAAAAGGTTCCATTGTAAAGGTCAAATGTGCCCCAGAGCAGGTAAACCCTCCATTTTGCCGATTTTCGTGTGCTATAGTCCATGGAATTTTTGATGATCTGGAATTCCGACATAATTTTTGCAAATATTTTTTGTGGACGTCCGTTATAACCTAACCTATGGAGCCAGTTAACCCTCACGGCCAAAACGTACAATTTTAAAGGTCAAATGTGCCCCAGAGCGGGAACACCCCCAATTTTGCCGTTTTCGTGTGCTAAAGTCCATGGACTTTTTGGTGATCAGGATTTCCGACATAATTATCGCCAAATTTTTTCGTGGACAACATTTAAGACCTTAGTTATGGTGCCAGTTAGCCCTCACGGCCAAAACGTCCCATTTTAAAGGTCAAATGTGCCCCAGAGAAGGAAAACCCCAAATTTCGCCAATTTTCATATGATATAGTCCATGGACGTTTTGGTTATCTTGATTCCAACATAATTTTTGCCAAACTTTTTTATGGACGTACGTTAAAACCTCAGCTATGGATCCAGTTAGCTCTCACGGCCAAAACGTCCCATTTTAAAGGTTAAATGTGCCCCAGAGCAGGAAAACCCCCAATTTTGCGGATTTTCGTGTGTTATAGTCTATGGACTTTTTGGTGATCTGAAATTACGACATAATTTTTGCCAAACATTTTCGTGTACGACCGTTAAGACCTTAGCTATGGAGCCAGATAGCCCACACGGCCAAAACATCCCATTTTAAAGGTCAAATCTACCCCGAATCAGGTAAACCCCCAATTTTAATGATTATCGTGTACTATTAACCATGGACTTTTTATTGATCTGGAATTCCGAAAAAAAAATTGCCAAAATTTTTCGTGGACGACCATTTAGGCATGAGTTATAGGTCCAGTTAGCCCTCACGACCAAACCATCCCATTTTGAAGCTCAAATGTGCCCCAGAGCAGGTAAACCCCCCATTTTGCCGATATTTGTGTGCTATAGTCCACACACTTTTTGGTGATCTGTAATTCTGACATAATTTTTGCCAAAATTTTTTGTGGACGAACGTTAAGATCTTAGCTGTGGAGCCAGTTAGCCCTCACGGCCAAAACATCCCATTTTGAAGGTCAAATGTTCCCTAGAGCAGGTAAACCCCACATTTTGCTGATTTTCGTGTGCTATAGTCCACGGTCTTTTTGGTGATCTGGAATTATGATATAACTTTTGCCAAAAATTTTTGTGGACGACTGTTAAGACTTGAGCTATGGAGCCAGTTAGCCCTTACGGCCAAAACTTCCAATTAATAAGGTCAAATGTGCTCCGGATCAGTTAAATCCTCAGTTATGCCGATTTTCGTTTGCTATAGTTCATGGACTTTTTGATAATCTGGAATTCCGACATAATTTTTGTTAAAATTTTTCGTGGACGTCCGTTAAGACCTTAGCTATGGAGGCAGTTAGCCCTCACGGCCAAAACGTCCCATTTTGAAGTTCAAATGTGCCCAGAGAAGGAAAACCCCCCACTTCTCCAATTTTCGTGTGCTATAGTCAATGGACTTTTTGGTGATCTGGATTCCGACATAATTTTTGCCAAAATCTTTAGTGGACGACCGTTAAGACATTAGATATGGAGCCAGTTAGCCCTCACGGCCAAAACGTCCCATTTTGAAGGTCAAATGTGCCCCAGAGAAGGTAAATCCACCATTTTTCCGATTTTCGTGTGCTATAGTCCATGGACTTTTTGGTGATCTGTATTCCGACATAATTTTTGCCAAACTTTTTTGTGGACGTCCGTTCAGACCTTTATTATGGAGCCAGTTAGCCCTCACGGCCAAAACGTCTCATTTTAAAGGTCAAATGTGCCCCAGAGTAGGAAAACCACCAATTTTGCCATTTTCGTGTGCTAAAGTCCATGGACTATTTGGTGATATGGAATTCCGACATAATTTATCCCAAATTTATTCGTGGACGACCGTTAAGACCTTAGCTATGGAGCCAGTTACTCCTCAAGGCCAAAACATCCCATTTTGAAGGTCAAATGTGCCACGGATCAGGTAAATCCCCCATTTTGCCGATTTTCATGTGCCATATTCAATGGAATTTTTGATGATATGGAATTTCGACATAATTTTTGCCAAAATATTTCGTAGACGTCGTTAGGACCTTAGCTATGGAGCCTGTTAGACCTCACGGCCAAAACGTCCCATTTTAAAGGTCAAATGTGCCGCAGAGAAGGAAAAGACCTAATTTCTCCAATTTTTGTGAGATATAGTCAATGGACTTTTTGGTGATCTGGATTCCGAGATATTTTTGCCAAACTTTTTCGTGGACGTCCGTTAAGACATTAGCTATGGAGCCAGTTAGCCCTCACGGCCAAAACGTCCCATTATAAAGGTCAACTGTGCCCCAGAGCAGGAAAACACCAAATTTTGCCGATTTTCGTGTGCTATAGTTTATGGACATTTTGGTGATCTGGATTTCCGACATAATTTTTGCCAAAATTTTTCATGGACTTCCGTTAAAACCTTAGGTATGGAGCCAGTTAGCCCTAACGGCGAAAACGTCCCATTTTGAAGGTCAAATGTGCCTCATAGCAGGAAAACCCCCAGTTTTACCAATTTTTATGTGCTATAGTCCATGGACTTATTGGTGATCTGGAATTCCGACTTTATTTTTGCCAAAAGTTTTCGTGGACTACCGTTAAGACCTTAGTTATGGAGCCAATTAGACCTCACGACCAAAATATCCCATTTTGAGGTCAAATGTGCCCCGGAAAAGTTAAACCCCCCATTTTACCGATTTTCGTCTTCTATAGACCATAGACTTTTTGGTGATCTGGACTTCGACATAATTTTTGCAAAAATATTTTGTGGACGTCCGTTAAGACCTTAGCTATGGAGGCAGTTAGCCCTCACGACCAAAATGTCCCATTTTGAAGGTCAAATGTGCATCAGAGCAGAAAATCCCCCCATTTCGCGGATTCTCGTGTACTATAGTCAATGGACTTTTTGGTGATATGGAATTCCGAATTAATTTTTGCCAAAAATTTTCGTGGACAACCGTTAAGACCTTAGCTATGGAGCCAGTTAGCCCTCACGGCCAAAACGTCCCATTTTGAAGGTCAAATGTGCCCCAGAGCAGGAATACCTCCAATTTTGCCAATTTTCGTGTGTTATAGTCTATAGACTTTTTGGTGATCTGGATTCCTATATAATTTATGCCAAAATTTTTCGTGGACAACCGATAAGATCCTAGCTATGGAGTCAGTTACTTCTGAAGGACAAAACATCCCATTTTGAAGGTCATATGGGCCCCGGATCAGGTAAATCCCACTTTTTGCGAATTTTCGTGTGCTATGGAGCCAGTTATCCCTCACGGCCAAAATGTCCCATTTTAAAGGTCAAATGTTCCTCAGAGTAGGATAACCTCCAATTTTGCCGATTTTCGAGTGCTATAATCCATGGACTTTTTGGTGATCTGGATTCCGACATAATTTTTGCCAAAAATTTTCGTTGACGTCCGTTAAGACCTTATCTATGGAGCCAGTTAGCCCTCACGGCCAAAACTTCCTATTTTAAAGGTCAAATGTCCCTCAGAGCTGGAAAACCCCAAATTTGCCGATTTTCTTGTACTATAGTCCATGGACTTATTGGAGTTCTGGAATTCCAACATAATTTTTGACAAAATTTTTCGTGGACGACCGTTTAGACCTTAGCTATGGAGCAAGTTATCCCTCACGGCCAAAACATCCTATTTTGAAGGTCAAATGTGCGCCGGATCAGGTAAACCCGCCATTTTGCCGATTATCGTTTGCTATAGTCCATGGACATTTTGGTGATCTAGAATTTCGACCTCATTTTTGCAAAAAGTTTTCGTGGACGTCCGTTAAGACCTTAGCTATGAAGCCAGTTAGCCTTCACGAATACAACATCCCGATTTTAAGGTTAAATGTGCCCAGGATCAGGTAAACCTCTCATTTTGCCGATTTTCGTATGCTATTCTCCACAGACTTTTTGGTAATCTAGCATTCTGACATAATATTTGACAAAAATTTTCGTGGACGTCCGTTAAGACCTTAGCTATGGATCCAGTTAGCCCTCACGGCCAAAACGTCCCATTATAAAGGTCAAATGTTCCCCAGAGCAGGAAAACACCAAATTTTGCCGATTTTCGTGTGCTATAGTTTATGGACATTTTGGTGATCTGAAATTCCGACATAATTTTTGCCAAAATTTTTTGTGGACGTCCGTTATGACCTTAGCTATGGAGCCAGTTAGCCCTAACGGCCAAAACGTCCCATTTTCAAAGTCAAATGTGCCTCAGAGCAGGAAAACCCCCAATTTTACCGATTTTTGTGTGCTATAGTCTATGGACTTTTTGGTAATCTAGAATTTCGACTTTATTTTTGCCAATTTTTTTTGTGGATGACAGTTAAGACCTTAGTTATGGAGCCAATTAACCCTCACAGCCAAAATATCCCATTTTGAGGTCAAATGTTCCCCGGATAAGGTAAACTCCCCATTTTGCCGATTTTCGTGTGCTATATAGTCCATAGACTTTTTGGTGATCTGGACTCCGACATAAGTTTTGCCAAAATATTTTGTAGACGTCCGTTAAGACCTTAGCTATGGAGCCAGTTAGCCCTCACGGCCAAAACGTCCATTTTGAAAGTAAAATGTGCTCCAGAGTAGGAAAACCCCTAATTTCACGGATTTTCGTGTGCTATAGTCAATAGACTTTTTGGTGATCTGGAATTCCGACATAATTTTTGCCAAAATTTTTCGTGGACAATCGTTAAGACCTTAGCTATGGAGCCAGTTAGCCCTCACGGCCAAAACATCTCATTTTGAAGGTCAAATGTGCCCCAGAGCAGGAAAACCTCCAATTTTTTTCCCATTTTCATGTGCTATAGTCTATGGATTTTTGGTGATTTGGAATTCCGACATAATTTATGCCAAATTTTTTCGTGGACGACCGTTAAGACCCTAGCTATAGAGCCAGTTACTCCTCAAGGCCAAAACATCCCATTTTGAAGGTCAAATGTCCCCCGGATCAAGTAAATCCCCATTTTGCGGATTTTCGTGTGCTATAGTCCATGGACTTTTTGGTGATCTGGAATTCCGACTTAATTTTTGCCAAAATTTTTCGTGGACGTCCGTTATGATTTTAGCTATGGAGCCAGTTAGCCCTCACGGCCAAAACGTCCCATTTTAAAGGTCAAATGTTCCTCAGAGCAGGATAACCTCCAGTTTTGCCGATTTTATTGTGCTATAATCCATGGACTTTTTGTTAATCAGGATTCCGACATAATTTTTGCCAAAAGTTTTCGTGGACGTCCGTTAAGTCCTTATCTATGGAGCCAGTTAGCCCTCACGGCCAAAACTTCCTATTTTAAAGGTCAAATGTCCCCCAGATCTGGAAAACCCCAAAGTTGCCAATTTTGTTGTACTATAGTCCATGGACTTTTTGGAGATCTGGAATTCCAACATAATTTTTGCCAAAATTTTTCATGGACGACCGTTAAGACCTTCGCTATGGAGCAAGTTAGCCCTCACGGCAAAAACATCCTATTTTGAAGGTCAAATGTTCCCCGGATCAGGTAAACCCCCCATTTTGCCGATTATCGTGTGCTATAGTCCATGGACAATTTAGTGATCTAAAATTCCGACGTCATTTTTGCAAAAAGTTTTCGTTGACGTCCGTTAAGACTTTAGCTATGGAGCCAGTTAGCCTTCACGAACAAAACATCCCAATTTGAAGGTTAAATGTGCCCAAGATCAGGTAATCCCCCATTTTTCAGATTTTCGTGTGTTATAGTCCACAGACTTTTTGGTGATCTAGCATTCTGACATAATTTTTGCCAAAATTTTTCGTGGACGTCCATTAAGACCTTAGCTATGGAGCCAGTTAGCCCTTACGGCCAAAACGTCTCATTATAAAGGTTAAATGTGCCCAGAAAAGGAAAACCCCCAATTTTACCGATTTTCGTGTGATATAGATTATGGATTTTTTGGTGATCTGGAATTCCGACATAATTTTTGCAAAAAATTTTCATGGACGTCCGTTAAGAACTTAGCTATGGAGCCAGTTAGCCCTCACAGCCAAAATGTCCCATTTTAAAGGTCAAATGTACCCTAGAGCAGGAAAACCCCCAATTTTGTAGATTATCGTGTGCTATAGTCTATGGACTTTTTGGTGATCTACATTTCCGACATAATTTTTGCTAAATTTTTTGTGGACGACCGTTAAGCCCATAGATATGGAGCCAGTTTGCCCTCACGGCCAAAACATCCATTTTGAAGGTGAAATGTGCCCCGGATCATATAAAAACCCCAATTTTGCCGATTTTCGTATGCTATAGTCCTTGGACTTTTTGGTGATCTAGAGTTCCGACTTTATTTGTGCAAAACGTTTTCGTAGACGTCCGTTAATACCTTAGCTAAAGAGCCAGTTAGCCGTCACGGCCAAAACGACCCATTTTAAAGGTCAAATGTGCCATAGAGCAGGTAAACCCACCATTTTGTCGATTTTCGTATGCTATAGTCCATACACTTTTTGGTGATCTGGACTCCGACAGAATTTTTTCCAAAATATTTTGTAGACGTCCGTTAAGACCTTAATTATGGAGCCAGTTATCCCTCACGGCCAAAACATCCCTTTTTGAAGTTCAAATCTCCCCCTGATCAGGAAAACCCCATATTTTACCGATTTTCCTGTGCTATAGTCCATGGACTTTTTGGTGATCTGGATTTCGACATATTTTTGCCAAACTTTTTTGTGGACGTCCGTTAAGACCTTGGCTATGGAGCTAGTTAGCCTTCATGGCTAAAACGTCTCATTTTGAAGGTCAAATTTGCCCAGAGCAAGTAAACCCCCTATTTTGCCTATTTTCGTGTACTATAGTCTATGGACTTTTTGGTGATCTGGATTCCGACATAATATTTACTAAACTTTTTTGTGGACGTCCGTTAAGACCTTAGATATGGAGCCAGTTAGCCCTCACCGCCAAAACGTCCCATTTTAAAGGTAAAATGTTCTCCAGAGCGGGTAAACCCCCCATTTTGCCAATTTTCGTATGCTATAGTCCACAGACTTTTTGGTGATCTTGCATTCTGACATATTTTTTGCCAAAAATTTTCGCTGACATCCGTTAAGACCTTAGCTATGGAGCCAATTATCCCTCACGGCCAAAATATCCCATTTTGAAGGTCAAATGTTTCCCGGATAAAGTAAACCCCCCATTTTGCCGAATTTCGTGTCCTATAGTTCATGGAATTATTGGTGATCTGCAATTCTGACATAATTTTTAGAAAAAAATTTCATGGACGACCGTTAAGACCTTAGCTATGGAGCCAGTTAGCCCTCACGGCCAAAACATCCTATTTTAAAGGTCAAATGTGCCCCAGAGAAGGAATATCCCCAATTTTGCCAATTTTTGTGTGCTATTGTCCATTGACTTTAAGGTGATCTGGAATTTCCACTTTATTTTTGCCAAAATTTTTCGTGGACGTCTGTTAAGACGTTAGCTATGGAGCCAATTAGCCCTGAAGGCCAAAATATCCCATTTTGAAGGTGAAATGTGCCCCAGATAAGGTAAACCCCCCATATTGCCGATTATCGTGTGCTATAGTCCATGGAATTATTGGTGATCTCGAATTTTGACATAATTTTACAAAAATATTTTCGTGGACGTCCGTTAAGACCTTAACTATGGAGCCAGTTACTCCTAAAGGCCAAAACATCCCATTTTGAAGTTCAAATCTCCCCCAGATCAGGAAAACCCCCCATTTTGCCGATTTTCGTGTGCTTTAGTCCATGGACTTTTTGGTAATCTGGAATTCCGACATAACCTTATGTATGGAGCCAGTTAGCCTTCACGGCCAAAACGTCCTATTTTGAGGGTTAAATATGCCTCAGAGAAAGAAAACCCCAAATTTCGCCAATTTTCGTGTGCAATAGTCCATGGAATTATTGGTGAACTAGAATTTCGACATAATTTTTACAAAAAAAATTTCGTGGAAATCTGTTAGGACCTTAGCTTTGGAGCCAGTTAGCCGTCACCGCCAAAACATCCCATTTTAAAGGTCAAATGTGCCCCAGATCAGGTAAACCCCCCATTTTGCCGATTTTCGTATGCTATAGTCTATGGACTTTTTGGTGATCTGAAATTCTGACATAATTTTTGCCAAATTTTTTTCTGGACGTCCGTTAAGACCTTAGCTTTGGAGCAAGTTAGCCCTCACGGCCAAAACATTCCATTTTGAAGGTCAAATCTCCCTAGGATCAAGTAAACCCCCTATTTTTCCAATTATAGTGTGCTATAGTCCATAGACATTTTGGTGATCTAGAGTTCCGACTTTATCTTTTCAAAAAGTTTTTGTAGACATCCGTGAAGATCTTATCTATGGAGCCACTTAGCCCTTACGGCCAAAACGTCCCATTTTGAAGGTCAAATGTACCCCAGAGAAGGAAAACCACCCATTTCGCCAATTTTCATGTGCTATAGTCAATGGACTTTTTGGTGTTCTGTAATTTAGACATAATTTTTGCCAAAAATTTTCGTGGACGACCGTTAAGACATTAGCTTTGGAGCCAGTTAGCCGTCACGGCCAAAACGTCCCATTTTGAAGGTCAAATGTGCCCCAGAGCAGGTAAACCCCCCATTTTGCCGATTTTCGTGTGCTATAGTCCATGGACTTTTTGGAGATCCGGAATTCCGACATAATTTTTTCCAAAATTTTTGGTGGACGTCCGTTAAGACCTTTGCTATGGAGCCAGTAAGCCCTCGCGGCCAAAACGTCTCATTTTAAAGGTCAAATGTGGCCCAGATCAGGTAAACCCCCCATTTTGCCGATTTTCGTGTGCTATAGTCTATGGACTTTTTGATGATCTGGATTTCTGACATAATTTTTGCCAAAAAATTTTCTGGACGTCCGTTAAGACCTCAGCTTTGGAGCAAGTTATCCCTCACGGTCAAATCATCGCATTTTGAAGGTCAAATCTCCCCCGGATCAAGTAAACCCCCTATTTTTCCAATTATCGTGTGCTATAGTCCATAGACTTTTTGGTGATCTAGAGTTCCGACTTTATTTTTTCAAAAAGTTTTCCTGGACGTCCGTGAAGACTTTAGCTATGGAGCCAGTTAGCCCTCACGGCCAAAACGTCCCATTTTGAAGTTCAAATATGCCCCAGAGCAGGTAAACCCCCATTTTGCCGATTTTCGTGTACTATAGTCTATGGACTTTTTGGGATCTAGAAATTCCGACTTAAGTTTTGCCAAAATTTTTTGTGGACGTCCGTTAAGACCTTAGCTATGGAGCCAGTTAGCCCTCATGATCAAAACATCTCATTTTAAATGTCAAATGTGCTACAGAGTAGGAAAACTCCCAATATTGCCGATTTTCGTGTGCTAAAGTCCATGGACTTTTTGGTGATCTGGAATTCCGACATAATTTTCGCCAAAATTTTTTGTGGACGACCGTTAAGACCTTAGCTATGGAGACAGTTAGCCCTCACAGTCAAAACGTCCTATTTTAAAGGTCAAATGTGTCTGAGAGAAGGAAAACCCCCAATTTCGCCAATTTTCGTGTACTATAGTCCATGGACCTTTTAGTGATCTGAAATTCCGACATAATTTTTGCCAAAATTTTTCGTGGACGACCATTAAGACCGGAGCAATGTAGCCAGTTAGCCTTCACGGCCAAATAATCCCATTTTAAAGTTCAAATCTCCCCCGGATCAGGTAAATCCCCCATTTTACCGATTATCGTTTGTTATAGTGTATGGACTTTTTGTTGATCTGGAATTACGACATAACTTTTCCAACATATTTTGTGTACGTCCGTTAAGACCTTAGCTATGGAGCCAGTTAGCCCTCACGGCCAAAAGGTCTCATTTTAAAGGTCAAATGTGCTCCAGAGAAGGAAAACCCCCAATTTTGCCGATTTTCGTGTGGTAAAGTCCATAGACTTTTTGGTGATCTGTAATCCGACATAATTTTCGCCAAAATTTTTTGTGGACGATCGTTAAGACCTTAGCTATGGAGCCAGTTAGCCCTCAAGGCCAAAATATCCCATTTTGAAGGTCAAATGAGCTCCGGATCAGGTAAATCCCCAGTTATGCCGATTTTCGTGTGCTATAGTCAATAGACTTTTTGGTGATCTGAAATTCCGACATAATTTTTGCCAAAATTTTGCGTGGATGTCCGTTAAGACCTTAGCTATGGAGGCAGTTAGCCCTTACGGCCAAAACGTCCCATTTTGAAGGTCAAATGTGCCCCAGAGAAGTAAAACCCCTCATTTCGCCAATTTTCGTGTGCTATAGTCAATGGACTATTTGGTGATCTGGATTTCCGACATAATTTTTGCCAAATTTTTTCGTGGACGACCGTTAAGACCTTAGCTATGGAGCCAATTATCCTTCACGGCCAAATTATCCCAATTTGATGGTCAAATGTGCCTCGGATGAGGTAGACACCCCATTTTACCAATTTTCGTGTGCTATAGTCTATGGACTTTTTGGTAATCTGGAATTCCGACATAACTTTTGCAACAATTTTTCGTGGACGTACGTTAAGACCTTATCTATGGAGCCAGTTAGCCCTCACGGCCAGAACTTCTTATTTTATAGGTCAAATGTCCCTCAGAGCAGGAAAACCCCTAAATTTGCCAAAATTTTTCGTGGACGGCCGTTAAGACTTTAGCTTTGGAACAAGTTTGCCCTCACGGCCAAAACATCCCATTTTGAAGGTCAAATCTCCCCTGGATCAGGTAAACCCCCCACTATGCCGATTATCGTTTGCTATATTCCATGGACTTTTTGGTGATCCAGAATTCCGACTTTATTTTTGCAAAAAGTTTTTGTGGACGTCCGTTAAGACCTTATATATGGAGCCAGTTAGCCTTCATAGACAAAAGGTCCCATTTTAAAGGTCAAATTTGCCCCAGAGCAGGAAAACCCCAATTTTGCCGATTTTCGTGTGCAAAAGTGAATGGAATTTTTGATGATCTAGAATTCGGACATAATTTTTGCCAAAATTTTTCGTGGACGACCGTTAAGACCTTAAATATTAAGCCAGTTAACCCTAATGGCCAAAACGTCCCATTTTAAAGCTGAAATGTGCCCCAGAGAAGGAAAACCTCCAATTTCGCCAATTTTCGTGTGCTATAGTCCATGGACCTTCTTGTGATCGAGAATTCCGAAATTTTTTTAGCCAAAATTTTTCGTGGACGACTATTAAGATGTTAGCTATGGAGGTAGTTAGCCCTCACGGCCAAAACATCCCATTTTAAAGGTCATATCTCCCCCGGATCATGTAAACCCCCCATTTTGCCGATTATCTTTTGCTCTAGTACATGGACTTTTTGGTGATCTAGAGTTCCGACTTTATTTTTGCAACAAATTTTCTCGGACGTCTGTTAAGACCTTAACTATGGATCCAGTTATCCCTCACGGCCAAAACGTGCCATTTTAAAGGTCAAATGTGCCCCAGAGAAGGAAAAGCCCCAATTTCGCCAATTTTCGTTTGTTATAGTCCATCGACGCGTTGGGGATCTGGAATACCGAAATAAAATTTGCCAAATTTTTTCGTGGACGACCATTAAGAACTGATTTATGGAGCCAGTTAGCCCTCATGGCCAAAGCATCCCATTTTGAAGGTCAAATCTTTCCCGGATCAGGTAAACCCCCTATTTTTCCGATTATCGTGTGCTATAGTCCATGGGCTTTTTGGTGATCTAGAGTTCCGACTTTATTTTTGCAAAAAGTTTTCGTGGACGTCCGTTAAGACCTTAATTATGGATCCAGGTAGCCCTCCCGGCTAAAAGCGTCCCATTTTAAAGGTCAAATGTGCCCCAGAGAAGGAAAACCCCAATTTTACCAATTTTCTTGTGCTATAGTCCATGAACTTTTCGGTGATCTAGATTCCGACATAATTTTTGCCAAACTTTTTTGTGGACGTCCGTTAAGACCTTAGCTATGGAACCAGTTAGCCCTCATGGCCAAAACGTCTCATTAGGAAGGTCAAATGTGCCCCAGAGCAGGTAAACCCCCTATTTTGCGAATTTTCGTGTGCTATAGTCCATGGACTTTTTGGTGATCTGGATTCCGACATAATTTTTACCAAACTTTTTTGTGGACGTCCGTTAAGACCTTAGATATGGAGCCAGTTAGCCCTCACCGCCAAAAGGTCCCATTTTAAAGGTCAAATGTGCCCCAGAGCAGGTAAACCCACCATTTTGCCGATTTTCGTGTGCTATATCCACAGACTTTTTGGTGATCTGGCATTCTGACATATTTTTTGCCAAAATTTTTCGTGGACATCCGTTAAGACCTTAGCTATGGAGCCAATTAGCCCTCACGGCCAAAATATCCCATTTTGAATGTCAAATGTTCCCCGGATAAGGTAAACCCCCCATTTTTCCGATTTTCGTGTGCTATAGTCCATGGAATTATTGGTGATCTGCAATTCTAACATAATTTTTACAAGAAAATTTCGTGGACAACCGTTAAGACCTTAGCTATGGAGCAAGTTAGCCCTCACGGCAAAAACATCCCATTTTAAAGGTCAAATGTGCCGCAGAGAAGGAAAACCCCCAATTTTGCCAATTTTCTTGTGTTATTGTCCATTGACTTTTTGGTGATCTGGAATTTCGACTTTATTTTTGCCAAAATTTTTCGTGGATGTCTGGTAAGACGTTAGCTATGGAGCCAATTAGCCCTCACGGCCAAAATATCCCATTTTGAAGGTGAAATGTGCCCCGGATAAGGTAAACCCCCCATTTTGCCGATTTTCGTGTGCTATGTCCATGGAATTATTGGTGATCTCAAATTTTGACATAATTTTTACAAAATATTTTCGTGGACGACCGTTAAGACCTTAGCTATGGAGCCAGTTACTCCTCAAGGCCAAAACATCCCATTTTGAAGGTCAAATGTGCCTCGGATCATATAAATCCCCCATTTTGCCGATTTTCATGTGCCATATTCAATGGAATTTTTTGTGATTTGGAATGCCGACATAATTTTTGCCAAAATTTTCGTGGACGTCGTTAGGACCTTAGCTATGGAGCCTGTTAGCCCTCACGGCTAAAACGTCCCATTTTCAAGGTCAAATGTTCCTTAGAGCAGGAAAACCTCAAATTTTGCCGATTTTCGTGTGCTATATAGGCCATTGACTTTTTGGTGATCTGGATTCCGAAATTATTTTTGCCAAAACTTTTCGTGGACGTCCGTTAAGACCTTATATATGGAGCCATTTAACCCTCACGGCCAAAACGTCCCATTTTAAAGGTCAAATGTGCCCTATAGCAGGAAAACCCCCAATTTTGCCATTTTCGTGTGCTAAAGTCCATGGACTTTTTGGTGATCGAGAATTCGACATAGTTTTCGCTAAATTTTTTCGCGGACGACCGTTAAGACCTTAGCTATGGAGCCAGTTAGCCCTCACAGCCAAAACGTCCTATTTTAAAGGTCAAATGTGCCGCAGAGAAGGAAAAGCCCTAATTTCGCCAATTTTTGTGAGCTATAGTTCATGGACTTTTTGGTGATCTGGATTCCGACATAATTTTTTGCCAAACTTTTTTGTGGACATCCGTTAAGACCTTAGCTATGAAGCCAGTTAGCCGTCACGGCCAAAACGTCCCATTTTAAAGGTCAAATGTGCCCTAGCGCAGGAAAACCCCCAATGTTGCGATTTTCGTGTGTTATAGTCTATGGACTTTTTGGTGATTTGGAATTCCGACATAATTTTTGCCACAATTTTTCGTGGATGACCATTAAGACCTTAGATATGAAGCCAGTAAGCCCTCACGGCCAAAACATCCCATTTTGAAGGTCAAATCTACCCCGAATCAGGTAAACCCCCAATTTTGCAGATTTTCGTGTGCTATAGTCTATGGACTTTTTGGTGATCTGGAATTTCGACACAATTTTTGCCACAAATATTCGTGGACGACCGTTAAGTCCTTAGCTATGGAGCCAGTTAGCCCTCAAGGCCAAAACATCCAATTTTGAAGGTCAAATGTGCTTCAGATCAGGTAAATCCCCAGTTAGCGGATTTTCGTGTGCTATAGTTTATGGACTTTTTATTGATCTGGAATTCCGACATAATTTTTGCCATAATTTTGCGTGGACGTCCGTTAAGACATTATCTACGGAGGCAGTTAGCCCTCACAGCCAAAACGTCTCATTTTGAAGGTCAAATGTGCCCAGAGAAGGAAAACCACCAATTTCGCCAATTTTCATGTGTAGTAGTCAATGGACTTTTTGGTGATCTGGAATTCAGACATAATTTTTGCCAAATTTTTTCGGGGACGACCGTTAAGACATTAGCTAGGGAGCCAGTTAGCCGTCACGGCCAAAACGTCCCATTTTGAAGGTCAAATGTGCTCCAGAGCAGGTAAACCCCCCATTTTGCCGATTTTCGTGTGCTATAGTCCATTTAGTTTTTGGTAATCTGGAATTTCGATATAATTTTCGCCAAAATTTTTCGTGGATGATAGTTAAGACCTTATGTATGGAGCCAGTTAGTCCTCACGGTCAAAACGTCCCATTTTGAAGGTTAAATATGCCTCAGAGAAGGAAAACCCCAAATTTTGCCAATTTTCGTGTGCTATAGTCCATGGAATTATTGGTGATCTGCATTTCCGACATAATTTTTGCAAAACATTTTCGTGGACTTCTGTTAAGACCTTAGCTATGGAGCCAGTTAGCCCTCACCGCCAAAATGTCACATTTTAAAGGTAATATGTGCCCCAGAGCAGGTAAACCCCCCATTTTACCGATTTTCGTGTGCTATAGTCCACAGACTTTTTGGAGATCTGGAATTATGACATAATATTTGCAAAAAATTTTCTTGGACATCCGTTAAGACCTTAGCTATGGAGCCAGTTAGCCCTCACGGCCAAAACATCCCATTTTGAAGGTCAAATCTCCCCCGGATAAGTTAAACCCCCCATATTGCCGATTATCGTGTGCTATAGTAAATGGACTTTTTGGTGATCTGGAATTCCGACATAATTTTTGCCAAAAATTTTCGTGGACGAACGTTAAGACCTTAGCTATGGAGCCATTTAGCCTTCACGGCCAAAATATCCCAATTTGATGGTTAAATGTGCCTCGGATTAGGTAAACACACCATTTTGCCGATTTTCGTGTGCTATAGTCTATGGACTTTTTGGTGATCTGGATTTCGACATAATTTTTACAAATTTTTTTTGTGGACGTCCATTAAGACCTTATCTATGGAGCCACTTAGCCCTCTCGGCCAGATCTTCCCATTTTAAAGATCAAATGTCCCCAAGAGCGAGAAAACCCCCATTTCGCCAATTTTCGTGTGCTATAGTTCAAGGACTTTTTAATGATCTGGAATTCCGACATAATTTTTGCTATAATTTTGCGTGGACGTCCGTTAAGACCTTATCTACGGAGGCAGTTAGCCCTCACGGACAAAACGTCCCATTTTGAAGGTAAAATGTGCCCCAGAGAAGGAAAACCACCCATTTCGCCAATTTTCATATTCTATAGTCAATGGACTTTTTGGTGATCTGGAATTCAGACATAATTTTTGCCACAAATTTTCGTTGTCGACCGTTAAGACATTAGCTATGGAGCTAGTTAGCCGTCACGGCCAAAACTTCCCATTTTGAAGCTCAAATGTGCTCCAGAGCAGGTAAACCCCCCATTTTGCTGATTTTCGTGTGCTATAGTCGATGGACTTTTTGGAGATTTGGAATTCCGACATAATTTTTTCCAAAATTTTTGGTGGACGTCCGTTAAGACCTTAGCTATAGAGCCAGTTAGCCCTCACGGCCAAAATGTCCCATTTTAAAGGTCAAATGTGCCCCAGATCAGGTAAAGCCCCCATTTTGCCGATTTAGTCTATGGACTTTTTGGTGATCTGGATTTCTTTCATATTTTTTGCCAATTTTTTTTCTGGACATCCGTTAAGACCTTAGCTTTGGAGTAAGTTACCACTCACGGCCAAAACATCCCATTTTGAAGGTCAAATCTCCCCCGGATCAAGTAAACCCCCTATTTTTCCAATTATCGTGTGCTATCGTCCATGGACTTTTTGGAGGTTTGGAATTCCGACATAATTTTTTCCAAAATTTTTGGTGGACGTCCGTTAAGACCTTAGCTATGGAGCCAGTTAGCCTCACGGCCAAAACGTCCCATTTTAAAGGTCAAATGTGCCCAGATCAGGTAAACCCCCCATTTTGCCGATTTTCGTGTGCTATAGTCTATGGACTTTTTGGTGATCTGGAATTCTGACATAATTTTTGCCAAATTTTTTTCTGGACGTCCGGTAAGACCTTAGCTTTGGAGCAAGTTAGCCCTCACGGCCAAAACATTCCATTTTGAAGGTCAAATCTCCCTCGGATCAAGTAAACCCCCTATTTTTCCAATTATAGTGTACTATAGTCCATAGACATTTTGGTGATCTAGAGTTCCGACTTTATCTTTTCAAAAAGTTTTCGTGGACGTCCGTGAAGATCTTAGCTATGGAGCCACTTAGCCCTTACGGCCAAAACGTCCCATTTTGAAGGTCAAATGTGCCCCAGAGAAGGAAAACCACCCATTTCGCCACTTTTCATGTGCTATAGTCAATGGACTTTTTGGTGATCTGGAATTCAGACATAATTTTTGCCAAAAATTTTCGTGGACGACCGTTAAGACATTAGCTATGGAGCCAGTTAGCCTCACGGCCAAAACGTCCCATTTTAAAGGTCGAATGTGCCCCAGATCAGGTAAACCCCCCATTTTACGGATTTTCGTGTGCTATAGTCTATGGACTTTTTGGTGATCTGGAATTCTGACATAATTTTTGCCAAAAAATTTTCTGCACGTCCGTTAAGACCTTAGCTTTGGAGCAAGTTAGCCCTCACGGCCAAAACATCCCATTTTGAAGGTCAAATCTCCCCCGGATCAAGTAAACCCCCTATTTTTCCAATTATCGTGTGCTATAGTCCATAGACTTTTTGGTGATCTAGAGTTCCGACTTTATTTTTTCAAAAAGTTTTCGTGGACGTCCGTGAAGACCTTAGCTATGGAGCCAGTTAGCCCTCACGGCCAAAACGTCCCATTATGAAGGTCAAATGTGCCCCAGAGCAGGTAAACCCCCATTTTACCGATTTTCGTGTGCTATAGTCTATAGACTTTTTGGTGATCTGGAAATTCCGACATAAGTTTTGCCAAATTTTTTTGTGGACGTCCATTAAGACCTTAACTATGTAGCCAGTTAGCCCTCACTGCCAAAACGTCCCATTTTAAAGGTCAAATGTTCCCGAGAGAAGGGAAACCCCCAATTTTGCCGATTTTCGTGTGCTAAAGTCAATGGACTTTTTGGTGATCTGGTTTTCCGACATAATTTTCGCCAAATTTTTTCGTGGACGATCGTTAAGACCTTAGCTATGGAGTTAGTTAGCCCTCACGGTCAAAACGTCCTATTTTAAAGGTCAAATGTGCCCTAGAGAAGGAAAACCCCCATTTCGCCAATTTTCGTGTACTATATAGTTCATGGACTTTTTAATGATCTGGAATTCCGACATAATTTTTGCCATAATTTTGCGTGGACGTCCGTTAAGACTTTATCTACGGAGGCAGTTAGCCCTCACGGACAAAACGTCCCATTTTGAAGGTCAAATGTGCCCAGAGAAGGAAAACCACCCGTTTCGCCAATTTTCATGTGCTATAGTCAATGGACTTTTTGGTGATCTGGAATTCAGACATAATTTTTGCCAAAATTTTTCGTGGACGACCATTAAGACCTGAGCTATGTAGCCAGTTAGCCCTCACGGCCAAAACATCCCATTTTAAAGGTCAAATCTCCCCCGGATCACTTAAACCCCCCATTAAGCCGATTATCGTGTGCTATAGTCTATGGAGTTTTTGGTAATCTGGAATTACGACATAATTTTTGCCAAAATATTTTGTGTACGTCCGTTAAGACCTTAGCTATGGAGCCAGTTAGCCCTCACGCCCAAAACGTCCCATTTTAAATGTGAAATGTGCCCAGAGAAGGAAAACCCCCAATTTTGCCGATTTTCGTGTGGTAAAGTCCATGTACTTTTTGGTGATCTTTAATCCGACATAATTTTCGCCAAAATTTTTCGTGGACGACCGTTAAGACCTTAGCTATGGAGCCAGTTATCCTTCAAGGCCAAAACATCCCATTTTGAAGGTCAAATGTGCTCCGGATCAGGTAAATCCACAGTTATGCCGATTTTCGTTTGCTATAGTCAATAGACTTTTTGGTGTTCTGGAATTCCGACATAATTTTTGCCAAAATTTTATGTGGATATCCGTTAAGACCTTACGTATGGAGGCAGTTAGCCCTCACGGCCAAAACGTCCCATTTTAAAGGTCAAATGTGCCGCAGAGAAGGAAAAGCCCCAATTTCGCCAATTTTCGTTTGTTATAGTCCATCGACTTTTTGGTGATCTGGAATACCGAAAAACATTTTGCCAAATTTTTTCATGGACGACCATTAAGAACTGATTTATGGAGCCAGTTAGCCCTCACGGCCAAAACATCCCATTTTGAAGGTCAAATCTCCCCCAGATCAGATAAACCCCCCATTTTTCCAATTATCGTGTGTTATAGTCCATGGACTTTTTGGTGATCTAGAGTTCCGACTTTATTTTTGCAAAAAGTTTTCATGGACGTCCGTTAAGACCTTAGTTATGGATCCAGTTAGCCCTAACGACCAAAACATCCCATTTTAAAGGTCAAATGTGCCCCAGAGAAGGAAAACCCCAATTTCGCCAATTTTCTTGTGCTATAGTCCTTGAACTTTTTGGTGATCTGGATTCCGACATAATTTTTGCCAAATTTTTTTGTGATCGTCCGTTAAGACCTTAGTTATGGATCTAGTTAGCCTTCATGGACAAAACGTCCTATTTTACAGGTCAAATGTGCCCCAGAGAAGGAAAACCCCCAATTTTTGCCGATTTTCGTGTGCTAAAGTCAATGGAATTTTCGATGATCTAGAATTCCGACATAATTTTTGCAAAAATTTTTCGTGGACGACCGTTAAGACCTTAGCTATTAAGCCAGTTAACCCTCACGGCCAAAACATCCCATTTTAAAGGTGAAATGTTCCCCAAAGAAGGAAAACCTCCAATTTCGCCAATTTTCGTGTGCTATAATCCATGGACCTTTTGAGATCGAGAATTCCGAAAAAAAATTTGCCAAAATTTTTCGTGGACGACTATTAAGACATTAGCTATGGAGCCAGTTAGCCATCACGGCCAAAACATCCCATTTTAAAGGTCATATCTCCCTCGGATCAGGTAAACCCCCCATTTTGCCGATTATCATGTGATGTAGTCCATGGACTTTTTGGTGATCTAGAGTTCCAACTTTATTTTTGCAAAAAAAATTTTGTGGACATCCGTTAAGACCTTAGCTATAGATCCAGTTATCCCTCACGGCCAAAACGTCCCAATTTAAAGGTCAAATGTGCCGCAGTGAAGGAAAAGCCCCAATTTCGCCAATTTTCGTGTGTTATAGTCTATCGACTTTTTGGTAATCTGGAATACCGAAAAAAAATTTGCCAAAATTTCTCGTGGACGACCATTAAGTAGTGATTTATGGAGCAAGTTGGCCCTCACGGCGAAAACATCTCATTTTGAAGGTCAAATCTCCCCCGGATCAAGTAAACCCCCTATTTTTCCAATTATCGTGTGCTATAGTCCATGGATTTTTTGGTGATCTAGAGTTCCGACTTTATTTTTTCAAAAAGTTTTCGTAGACGTCCGTTAAGACCTTAGATATGGAGCCAGTTAGCCCTCACGGCCAAAACGTCCTATTTTGAAAAGCAAATGTTCCCCAGAGCAGGTAAACCCCCTATTTTACCGATTTTCGTGTGCTATAGTCTATCGAATTTTTGGTGATCTGTAATTCTGACATAATTTTTGCAACAATTTTTCGTGGACGTACGTTAAAACCTTATCTATGGAGCGAGTTAGCCCTCACGGCCAGAACTTCCGATTTTAAATGTCAAATGTCCCCAGAGCAGGAAAACCCCTAAATTAGCCAAAAATTTTCGTGGACGGCCGTTAAGACTTTAGCTTTGGAACAAATTTGCCCTCACGGAAAAAACATCCCATTTTGAAGGTCAAATCTCCCTTGGATCAGGTAAACCCCCCATTTTGCCGATTATCGTGTGCTATAGTCCATGGACTTTTTGGTGATCTAGAGTTCCGACTTTATTTTTGCAAAAAGTTTTCGTGGACATCCGTTAAGACCTTAGTTATGGATCCAGTTAGCCCTCACGGCCAAAACGTCTCATTTTAAAGGTCAAATGTACCCCAGAGAAGGAAAATCCCAATTTCGCCAATTTTCGTGTGCTATAGTCCATGAACTTTTTGGTTATCTGGATTCCGACATAATTATTGCCAAACTTTTTTGTGGACGTCCGTTAAGGCCTTAGCTATGGAGCCAGTTAGGCCTCATGGCCAAAACGTCTCATTTTGAAGGTCAAATGTGCCCCAAAGCATTTAAACCCCTATTTTGCCAATTTCGTGTGCTATAGTCCATGGACTTTTTGGTCATCTGGATTCCGACATAATTTTAACCAAACTTTTTTGTGGACGTCCGTTAAGACCTTAGATATGGAGCCAGTTAGCCCTCACCGCCAAAACGTCCCATTTTAAAGGTCAAATGTGCACAGAGCAGGTAAACCCCCCATTTTGCAAATTTTTGTGTGCTATAGTCCACAGACTTTTTGGTGATCTGGCATTCTGACATATTTTTTGCCAAAATTTTTCGTGGACATCCGTTAAGACCTTAGCTATGGAGCCAATTATCCCTCACAGCCAAAATATCCCATTTTGAAGGTCAAATGTTCCCCGGATAAAGTAAACCCCCCATTTTGCCGATTTTCGTTTGTTATAGTCCATGGAATTATTGGTGATCTGCAATTCTGATATAATTTTTACAAAAAAATTTTATGGACGAACGTTAAGACCTTAGCTATGGAGCCAGTTAGCCCTCACGGCCAAAATATCACATTTTAAAGGTCAAACGTGCCCCAGAGAAGGAAAACCACCAATTTTGCCAATTTTCGTGTGCTATTGTCCATTGACTTTAAGGTGATCTGAAATTTCAACTTTATTTTTGCCAAAATTTTTCGTGGACATCTTTTAAGACGTTAGCTATGGAGCCAATTAGCCCTCAAAGCCAAAATATCCCATTTTGAAAGTGAAATGTGCCCCGGTTAAGGTAAACCCCCCATTTTGCCGATTTTCGTGTGCTATAGTCCATGGAATTATTGGTGATCTCGAATTTTGACATAATTTTTAAAAAATATTTTCGTGGACGTCCGTTAAGACCTTAGCTATGGATCCAGTTATCCCTCACGGCCAAAACGTCCCATTTTGAAGGTCAAATGTGCCCTAGAGAAGGAAAACCACCCATTTCGCCAATTTTCATGTGCTATAGTCAATGGACTTTTTGGTGTTCTGAATTCCAGACATAATTTTTGCCAAAAATTTTCGTGGACGACCGTTAAGACATTAGCTTTGGAGCCAGTTATCCGTCACGGCCAAAACGTCCCATTTTGAAGCTCAAATGTGCCACAGAGCAAATAAACCCCCCATTTTGCCGATTTTCGTGTGCTATAGTCCATGGACTTTTTGGAGATCTGGAATTCCGATATAATTTTTTCCAAAATTTTTGGTGGACGTCCGTTAAGACCTTAGCTATGGAGCCAGTTAGCCTCACGGCCAAAACGTCATATTTTAAAAGTCAAATGTGCCCAGATCAGGTAAACCCCCCATTTTACCGATCTTCGTGTGGTATAGTCTATGGACTTTTTGGTGATCTAGAATTCTGACATAATTTTTGCCAAATTTTTTTCTGGACGTCCGTTAAGACCTTGGCTTTGGAGCAAGTTAGCCCTCACGGCCAAAACATTCCATTTTGAAGGTCAAATCTCCCCCGGATCAAGTAAACCCCCTATTTTTCCAATTATCGTGTGCTACAGTCTATAGACGTTTTGGTGATTTAGAGTACCGACTTTATTTTTTCAAAAAGTTTTCGTGGACATCCGTGAAGACCTTAGCTATGGAGCCACTTAGCCCTTACGGCCAAAACGTCCCTTTTTGAAGGTCAAATGTGCCCCAGAGAAGGAAAACCACCCATTTCGCCAATATTCATGTGCTATAGTCAATTAACTTTTTGGTGATGTGGAATTCAGACATAATTTTTTCAAAAAATTTTCGTGGACGACCGTTAAGACATTAGCTTTGGAGCCAGTTAGCCGTCACGGCCAAAACGTCCCATTTTGAAGGTCTAATGTTCCCCAGAGCAGGTAAACCCCCCATTTTGCCGATTTTCGTGTGCTATAGTCCATGGACTTTTTGGAGGTCTGGAATTCCGACATAATTTTTCCAAAATTTTTGGTGGACGTCCGTTAAGACCTTAGCTATGGAGCCAGTTAGCCTCACGGCCAAAACGTCCCATTTTAAAGGTCAAATGTGCCCCAGATCAGGTAAACCCCCCATTTTGCCGATTTTCGTGTGCTATAGTCTATGGACTTTTTGGTGATCTGGAATTCTGACATAATTTTTGCCAAATTTTTTTCTGGACGTCCGTTAAGACCTTAGCTTTGGAGCAAGTTAGCCCTCACGGCCAAAACATTCCATTTTGAAGGTCAAATCTCCCTCGGATCAAGTAAACCCCCTATTTTTCCAATTATAGTGTGCTATAGTCCATAGACATTTTGGTGATCTAGAGTTCCGACTTTATCTTTTCAAAAAGTTTTCGTGGACGTCCGTGAAGATCTTTGCTATGGAGCCACTTAGCCCTTACGGCCAAAACGTCCCATTTTGAAGGTCAAATGTGCCCCAGAGAAGGAAAACCACCCATTTCGCCAATTTTCATGTGCTATAGTCAATAGACTTTTTGGTGTTCTGGAATTCAGACATAATTTTTGCCAAAAATTTTCGTGGACGACCGTTAAGACATTAGCTTTGGAGCCAGTTAGCCGTTACGGCCAAAATGTCCCATTTTGAAGCTCAAATGTGCCGCAGAGCAGGTAAACCACCCATTTTGCCGATTTTCGAGTACTATAATCCATGGACTTTTTGGAGATCGGGAATTCCGACATAATTTTGTCCAAAATTTTTGGTGGACGTCCGTTAAGACCTTAGCTATGGATCCAGTTAGCCTCACGGCCAAAACGTCCCATTTTAAAAGTCAAAAGTGCCCAGATATGGTAAACTCCTCATTTTACCGATTTTCGTGTGCTATAGTCTATGGACTTTTTGATGATCTAGCATTCTGACATAATTTTTGCCAAATTTTTTTCTGGACGTCCGTTAAGACCTTAGCTTTGGAGCAAGTTAGCCCTCACGGCCAAAACATTCCATTTTGAAGGTCAAATCTCACTCGGATCAAGTAAACCCCCTATTTTTCCAATTATCGTGTGCAATAGTTCATAGACTTTTTGGTGATTTAGAGTACCAACTTTATTTTTTCAAAAAGTTTTTGTGGACATCCGTGAAGACCTTAGCTATGGAGCCACTTAGCCCTTACGGCCAAAACGTCCCATTTTGAAGGTCAAATGTGCCCCAGAGAAGGAAAACCACCCATTTCGCGAATTTTCAGGTGCTATAGTCAATGGACTTTTAGGTGTTCTGGAATTCAGACATAATTTTTGCCAAAAATTTTCGTGGACGACCGTTAAGACATTAGCTTTGGAGCCAGTTAGCCGTCACGGCCAAAACGTCCCATTTTGAAGGTCAAATGTGCCCCAGAGCAGGTAAACCCCCCATTTTGCCGATTTTCGTGTGCTATAGTCCATGGACTTTTTGGATATCTGGAATTCCGACATAATTTTTTCCAAAATATTTGGTAGACGTCCGTTAAGACCTTAGCTATGGAGCCAGTTAGCCCTCGCGGCCAAAATGTCCCATTTTAAAGGTCAAATGTGCCCCAGATCAGGTAAACCCCCCATTTTGCCGATTTTCGTGTGCTATAGTCTATGGACTTTTCGATGATCTGGAATTCTGACATAATTTTTGCCAAAATTTTTTCTGGTCGTCCGTTAAGACCTTAGCTTTGGAGCAGGTTATCCCTCACGGCCAAATCATCGCATTTTGAAGGTCAAATCTCCCCCGGATCAAGTAAACCCCCTATTTTTCCAATTATCGTGTGCTATAGTCCATAGACTTTTTGGTGATCTAGAGTTCCGATTTTATTTTTTCAAAAAGTTTTCGTGGACATCCATGAAGACTTTAGGTATGGAGCCAATTAGCCCTCATGGCCAAAACGTCCCATTTTGAAGGTCAAATATGCCCCAGAGCAGGTAAACCCCCCATTTTGCCGATTTTTGTGTCCTATAGTCTATGGACTTTTTGGGATCTAGAAATTCCGACTTAAATTTTGCCAAAATTTTTTGTGGACGTCCGTTAAAACCTTAGCTATGGAGCCAGTTAGCCCTCATGATCAAAACATCCCATTTTAAATGTCAAATGTGCCACAGAGCAGGAAAACTCCCAATTTTGTTGATTTTCGTGTGCTAAAGTCCATGGACTTTTTGGTGATCTGGAATTTCGACATAATTTGTGCCACAATTTTTTGTGGACGACCGTTAAGACCTTAGCTATGGAGCCAGTTAGCCCTCACGGTCAAAACGTCCTATTTTAAAGGTCAAATGTGCCCCAGAGAAGGAAAACCCCCAATTTCGCCAATTTTCGTGTACTATAGTCCATGGACCTTTTAGTGATCTGAAATTCCGACATAATTTTTGCCAAAATTTTTCGTGGACGACCATTAAGACCTGAGCTATGTAGCCAGTTAGCCCTCACGGCCAAAACATCCCATATTAAAGGTCAAATCTCCCCCGGATCAGGTAAATCCCCCATTTTGCCGATTATCGTTTGTTATAGTCTATGGACTTTTTGGTGATCTGGATTACGACATAATTTTTGCCAAAATATTTTGTGTACGTCCGTTAAGACCTTAGCTATGGAGTTAGGTAGCCCTCACGGCCAAAACGTCCCATTTTAAAGGTCAAATGTGCCCCAGAGAAGGAAAACCCCCAATTTTGCCGATTTTCGTGTGGTAAAGTGCATGGACTTTTTGGTGATCTGTAATCCGACATAATTTTCGCCAAAATTTTTCGTGGACGATCGTTAAGACCTTAGCTATGGAGCCAGTTAGCCCTCAAGGCCAAAACATCCCATTTTGAAAGTCAAATGAGCTCCGGATCAGGTAAATCCCCAGTTATGCCGATTTTCATGTGCTATAGTCAATAGACTTTTTGGTGATCTGGAATTTCGACATAATTTTTGCCAAAATTTTGCGTGGATGTCCGTTAAGACCTTAGCTATGGAGGCAGTTAGCCCTTACGGCCAAAACGTCCCATTTTGAAGGTCAAATGTGCCCCATAGAAGTAAAACCCCTCATTTCGCCAATTTTCGTGTGCTATAGACAATGGACTATTTGGTAATTTGGAATCCAGACATAATTTTTGCCAAATTTTTTCGTGGACGACCGTTAAGACCTTAGCTATGGAGCCAATTATCCTTAACGGCCAAAATATCCCAATTTGATGGTGAAATGTGCCTCGGATGAGGTAAACACCCCATTTTACCGATTTTCGTGTGCTATAGTCTATGGACGTTTTGGTGATCCGGAAATTCGACATAATTTTTGCAACAATTTTTCGTGGACGTACGTTAAAACCTTATCTATGGAGCCAGTTAGCCCTCACGGCCAGAACTTCCCATTTTAAAGGTCAAATGTCCCTCAGAGCAGGAAACCCCTAAATTTGCCAAAAATTTTCGTGGACGGCCGTTAAGACTTTAGCTTTGGAACAAGTTTGCCCTCACGGCCAAAACATCCCATTTTGAAGGTCAATCCTCCCCTGGATCAGGTAAACCCCCCATTATGCCGATTATCGTTTGCTATATTCCATGGACTTTTTGGTGATCCAGAGTTCCGACTTCATTTTTGCAAAAAGTTTTCGTGGACGTCCGTTAAGACCTTAGCTATGAAGCCAGTTAGCCTTCACGAATAAAACATCCCAATTTGAAGGTTAAATGTGCCCAGGATCAGGTAAACCTCCCATTTTGCCGATTTTCGTGTGCGATAGTCCACAGACTTTTTGGTAATCTAGCATTCTGACATAATATTTGCCAAAATTTTTCGTGGACGTCCGTTAAGACATTAGCTATGGAGCCAGTTAGCCCTCACGGCCAAAACGTCCTATTATAAAGGTCAAATGTTTCCCGGAGCAGGAAAACACCAAATTTTGCCGATTTTCGTGTGATATAGTTTATGGACATTTTGGTGATCTGATATTCCGACATAATTTTTGCCAAAATTTTTCGTTGATGTCCGTTATGACCTTAGCTATGGAGCCAGTTAGCCCTAACGGCGAAAACGTCCCATTTTCAAAGTCAAATGTGCCTCAGAGCAGGAAAACCCCCAATATTACCGATTTTTGTGTGCTATAGTCCATGAACTTTTTGGTGATCTAGAATTTCGACTTTATTTTTGCCAAAATTTTCGTGGACGACTGTTAGGATTTTAGCTATGGAGCCAGTTAGCCCTCACGGCCAAAACGTCCCATTTTAAAGGTCAAATGTTCCTCAGAGCAGGATAACCTCCAATTTTGCCGATTTTCGTGTGCTATAATCTATGGACTTTTTGTTGATCTGGATTCCGACATAATTTTTGCCAAAATTTTTCGTGGACGTCCGTTAAGTCCTTATCTATTGAGCCAGTTAGCCCTCACGGCCAAAACTTCCTATTTTAAAGGTCAAATGTCCGCCAGAGCTGGAAAACCCCAACTTTGCCGATGTTGTAGTACTATAGTCCATGGACTTTTTGGAGATCTGGATTTCCAACATAATTTTTGCCAAAATTTTTCGTGGTCGACCGTTAAGACCTTCGCTATGGAGCAAGTTAGCCCTCACGGCTAAAACATCCTATTTTGAAGGTCAAATGTTCCCCGGATCAGGTAAACCCCCCATTTTGCCAATTATCGTATGCTATAGTCCATGGACAATTTGGTGATCTAGAATTCCGACCTCATTTTTGCAAAAAGTTTTCATTGACGTCCGTTAAGACCTTAGTTATGGAGCCAGTTAGCCTTCACGAACAAAACATCCCAGTTTGAAGGTTAAATGTGCCCAGGATCTGGTAAACCCCCATTTTTCCGATTTTCGTGTGTTATAGTACACAGACTTTTTGGTGATCTAGCATTCTAACATAATTTTTGCCAAAATTTTTCGTGGACGTCCATTAAGACCTTAGCTATAGAGCCAGTTAACCCTTACGACCAAAACGTCCCATTTTAAAGGTCAAATGTGCCCTAGAGCAGGAAAACCCCCAATTTTGTAGATTTTCGTGTGCTATAGTCCAGGGACTTTTTGGTCATCTGGATTTCCGACATAATTTTTACTAAATTTTTTGTGGACGACCGTTCAGCCAATAGTTATGGAGCCAGTTTGCCCTCATGGCCAAAACATCCCATTTTGAAAGTGAAATGTGCCCAAGATCAGATAAACCCCAATTTTGCCGATTTCGTGTGGTATAGTCCATGGACTTTTTGGTGATCTAGAGTTCCGACTTTATTTGTGCAAAATGTTTTCGTGGACGTCCGTTAAGAACTTAGCTAAGGAGCCAGTTAGCCGTCACGTCCAAAACGACCCATTTTAAAGGTCAAATGTGCCATAGAGCAGGTAATCCCACTATTTTGTCGATTTTCGTATGCTATAGTCCATAGACTTTTTGGTGATCTGGACTCCGACATAATTTTTTCCAAAATATTTTGTGGACGTTCGTTAAGACCTTAGCTATGGAGCCAATTATCCCTCATGGCCAAAACGTCCTATTTTAAAGGTCAAATGTGCCCAGAGTAGGAAAACCCCCCATTTTGCCGATTTTCGTGTGCTATAGTCCATGTAGTTTTTGGTAATTTGGAATTCCGACATAATTTTGGCCAAAATTTTTCGTGGATGATCGTTAAGACCGTATGTATGGAGCCAGTTAGTCCTCAAGGCCAAAACGTCCCAATTTGAAGGTTAAATATGCCTCAGAGAAGGAAAACCCCAAATTTCGCCAATTTTCGTGTGCTATAATCCATGGAATTATTCGTGATCTGCAATTCCGACATAATTTTTGCAAAAAAATTTCGTGGACTTCTGTTAAGACCTTAGCTAATGAGCCACTTAGCCCTCACCGCATAAACGTCACATTTTAAAGGTCAAATGTGCCCCAGAGCAGGTAAACCCCCCATTCTGCCGATTTTCGTGTGCTATAGTCCACAGACTTTTTGGAGATCTGGAATTATGACATAATATTTGCCAAAATTTTTCTTAGACATCCGTTAAGACCTTAGCTATGGATCCAGTTAGCCCTCACGGCCAAAACATCCCATTTTGAAGGTCAAATCTCCCCCGGATCAGGTAAACCCCCCATATTGCCGATAATCGTGTGCTATAGTCAATAGACTTTTTGGTGATACGGAATTCCGACATAATTTTTGCCAAAAATTTTCGTGGACGAACGTTAAGACCATAGCTATGGAGCCAATTAGCCTTCACGGCCCAAATATCCCAATTTGATGGTTAGATGTGCCTCGGATGAGGTAAACACCCCATTTTGCCGATTTTCGTGTGCTATAGTCTATGGACTTTTTGGTGATCTGGATTCCGACATAATTTTTACAAATTTTTTTTGTGGACGTCCGTTAAGACCTTATATATGGAGCCACTTAGCCCTCACGGACAGAACTTCCCATTTTAAAGGTCAAATGTCCCCAAAAGCGGGAAAACCCCCATTTCGCCAATTTTCGTGTGCTATAGTTCATGGACTTTTAAATGATCTGGAATTCCGACATAATTTTTGCCATAATTTTGCGTGGACGTCCGTTAAGACCTTATCTACGGAGGTAGTTAGCCCTCACGGACAAAACGTCCCATTTTGAAGGTCAAATGTGCCCCAGAGAAGGAAAACCACCCATTTCGCCAATTTTCATGTGCTATAGTCAATGAACTTTTTGGTGATCTGGAATTCTTTCATATTTTCTGCCAAATTTTTTTCTGGACGTCCGTTAAGACCTTATCTTTGGAGCAAGTTAGCCCTCACGGCCAAAACATCCCATTTTGAAGGTCAAATCTCCCTCGGATCAAGTAAACCCCCTATTTTTCCAATTATCGTGTGCTTTCGTCCATAGACTTTTTGGTGATCTAGCGTTCCGACTTTATTTTTTCAAAAAGTTTTCGTGGACATCCGTGAAGACCTTAGGTATGGAGCCAGTTAGCCCTTACGGCCAAAACGTCCCATTTTGAAGGTCAAATGTGCCCCAGAGAAGGAAAACCACCCATTTCGCCAATTTTCATGTGCTATAGTCAATGGACTTTTTGGTGATCTGGAATTCAGACATAATTTTTGCCAAAAATTTTCGTGGACGAACATTAAGACATTAACTATGGAGCCAGTTAGCCTTCACGGCCAAAACGTCCCATTTTGAAGGTCAAATGTTACCAAGATCAGGTAAACCCCCCATTTTGCCGATTTTCGTGTGCTATAGTCTATGAACTTTTTGGTGATCTCGAATTCTGACATAATTTTTGCCAACAATTTTTCTGGACGTCCGTTAAGACCTTAGCTTTGGAGCAAGTTAGCCCTCACGGCCAAAACATCCCATTTTGAAGGTCAAATCTACTCCGAATCAAGTAAACCCCCTATTTTTCCAATTATCGTGTGCTATAGTCCATAGACTTTTTGGTGATCTAGAGTTCCGACTTTATTTTTTCAAAAAGTTTTCGTGGACGTCCGTTAAGACCTTAGCTATGGAGCCAGTTAGCCCTCACGGCCAAAACGTCCCATTATGAAGGTCAAATGTGTCCCAGAGCAGGTAAACCCCCCATTTTGTCGATTTTCGTGTGCTATAGTCTATGGACTTTTTGGTGATCTGGAAATTCCGACATAAGTTTTGCCAAAAATTTTTGTGGACGTCCATTAAGACCTTAACTATGTAGACAGTTTGCCCTCACGGCCAAAACGTCCCATTTTAAAGGTCAAATGTGCCCCAGAGAAGGGAAACCTCCAATTTTGCCGATTTTCGTGTGCTAAAGTCCATGGACTTTTTGGTGATCTGGATTTCCGACATAATTTTCGCCAAAATTTTTCGTGGACGATCGTAAAGACCTTAGCTATGGAGCTAGTTAGCCCTCACGGTCAAAACGTCCTATTTTAAAGGTCAAATGTGCCCCAGAGAAGGAAAACCCCCATTTCGCCAATTTTGGTGTGCTATAGTTCATGGACTTTTTAATGATCTGGAATTCCGACATAATTTTTGCCATAATTTTGCGTGGACGTCCGGTAAGACCTTATCTACGGAGGCAGTTAGCCCTCACGGACAAAACGTCCCATTTTGAAGGTCCAATGTGCCCAGAGAAGAAAAACCACCCATTTCGCCAATTTTCATGTGCTATAGTCAATGAACTTTTTGGTGATCTGGAATTCAGATATAATTTTTGCCAAAATTTTTCGTGGACGACCATTAAGACCTGAGCTATGTAGCCAGTTAGCCCTCACGACCAAAACATCCCATTTTAAAGGTCAAATCTCCCCCGGATCAGGTAAACCCCCCATTTTGCCGATTTTCATGTGCTATAGTCTATGGACTTTTTGGTAATCTGGAATTACGACATAATTTTTGCCAAAATATTTTGTGAACGTCCGTTAAGACCTTAGCTATGGAGCCAGTTAGCCCTCACGGCCAAAACGTCCCATTTTAAAGTGAAATGTGACCAGAGAAGGAAACCCCCAATTTTGCCGATTTTCGTGTGGTAAAGTCCATGGACTTTTTGGTGATCTTTAATCCGACATAATTTTCGCCAAAAATTTTTCGTGGACGACCGTTAAGACCTTGGTTATGGAGCCAGTTAGCCCTCAAGGCCAAAACATCCCATTTTGAAGGTCAAATGTGCTCCGGATCAGGTAAATCCACAGTTATGCCGATTTTCGTGTGCTATAGTCAATAGACTTTTTGGTGTTCTGGAATTCCGACATAATTTTTGCCAAAATTTTGCGTGGATGTCCAGTAAGACCTTAGCTATGGTGCCAGTTAGCCCTCACGGCCAAAACGTCCCATTTTAAAGGTCAAATGTGCCCAGAGAAGGAAAACCACCAATTTCGCCAATTTTCTTGTGATATAGTCTATGAACGTTTTGGTGATCTAGATTCCGATATAATTTTTGCCAAACTTTTTTGTGGACGTCCGCTAAAATCTCAGTTATGGATCCAGTTAGCCCTCTCGGCCAAAACGTCCCATTTTGAAGATCAAATCTGCCCCGAATCAGGTAAAGCCCCTATTTTAATGATTATCGTGTGTTAATAACCATGGACTTTTTGGTGATCTGGAATTCCGAAAAACAATT
>JAJOOD010000501.1:0-48250 GCA_029582525.1 Solanum tacnaense
CACTCCAAACTTCAACGACAAGGCCCTTACAACTCACTAGTTCGAACGACTAGTTTCCGGACGTCACGGTCATTTCTCATCATTTCATCAAGTTCTCAACTCCAAATTCACATGTGAGGCTCTAGTTTCACTAGTTCATTTTTAGGGTCGTTACATTTTGTAACTCCCATTCTTTTCTTCTTTCCTTCTTTTGAAAATAATTGATTAATCGATTCTCAACTAAACTATCTTCTCATGACATTTGAGAGTATCCTGAGAGGAAACAACCCATTCACCCACAATGACATATCAATTAAACCATATAAATATGATTTGGTTAGTTATGTAATCCTTTCCCTCAATTCTACCTTGACAAGTGTTGTATACATGTCGAACAAAAAAAGAATACCCCACAGGAGTAGAAACCAATAAAAGTATTGCCCAATGTGTTGAGAATTAACAATTTCCAACTCTTTACTACAATTTCCATAGAAGGATTTCTTAGTTTTGGCGTTCTCGAATAATTGTTTGATTGACCACTTATCACATTACATATTTCCAATCTCTTAGCAATATCAATTACCTCAAAGTAAGTTAAGGTCTTCATTCGTAGGGTGGTTTATGGGGCTAACAAACCCTCCAACAAACCTCTTAATAATATTTCGTTCGATAACAAGTAGGGAACATATCTAGCCAATTGAATAATCTGGAGTCATATATTAGTTCCAACCATCATTTTGAACAAATTCCTTATCAAGTTACTCATTTTCAACTGTCCAGAAAGAAACAATCCATAATAACTTAGTGAACTGCCTTAAGTCTTTGGTGTTCTCCTACTAGTATTCCGAATAGTATAATATCATGCCATGTACTTGGTCATGTTCCTTGTCTGAACGTTGTCAAATCTACGGTACTCTTGTTGGAATGTGCTAGAGCTCATAAAGCTTTAAGTATTTCATCCAAGAATCTTTACCAAAAATCTCTAAGGATCTTTAAGTTGTTAGAACCTACGAATCTTGGAGGTTTCATCTTTAGAACTCCTAAGCATACTTTTTTTTGTAAGTCTGAATCTTTGTAGCTGCTTGAAGATGTCTTTAGACCTATTTGCTGCCTGACTCCATTCATTATGTCCATTAATATTCTAAGTCATTACAGGAACATATGTGGGTTAACAGGAACATTCTTATATTGCTAAAGTGACAGAGTAATGTTCTTTCCAAAAATGACATATATTACATTACACATATTTGTACAAAAATCTCTCAAAGTAGCATAACGACCTCTTTCTTAGACCTTTCAACTACTTTAGTAAGCTCCCATTAATTGGAAGAGACAGATGTTTACACGGTGAAACCTTTGTACTATTCTTGTTATCGGGTGACTAAGTTCAATACATGCGACCGAAAGATAAACAATGTTACATTCATCTAATTCACCCTATAAGTCAGATACATAAGGAGGAATGAGAAAGAAAGACAGACACATCCTATCGCGTCCTCGCAGAATCACGATTATAGAAATGGCCGGCAACATAACCATAATTAAGATTCTACTACTAACGTATGTTCCTTAAGTCACAAGAATAACCTAGTGCTCTGATACCAACTTTGTCACGACCCGAATTAGGTCCGTCACCGGCACTAAGGGGAAAGAATCCCAAAGCAAGCCTTAACATAAATCTATAGAAAATTGGGCAAAGTTTCCTTTGTTTTTAGGTCTATCCTGAATTTTTCCTGTCTCGAAAATTCACAACACAACCAATAGCAACTATAAGCCACAACATAATATCCTTCAATAATCTAAATGTCACTCCATAAACCCAATTCATCTCTAAATTACAAAAAAACAAGTTCCAACTAGTCACTTAATTACAATACGAAGGGCTAATCATGACTCAAATAAAAGGAATGACAAATGGAGCAACTCTAAGAGTTTTTAAAGAAACTAAATAAACCATAGCAAATCAATAGTTCTCTTGCCACGCGAAACAATGCAAGGCTCACCAGATGCTACCAAATCACACTTTCTAGTTAATGAAATCCTCTTCAATACCACCTGAGTTCTCTGTAAAAACAATTAGTGAGGAGTGAGATGCTAGCTCAGTGAGTAAAAACACTTAACCACAAACGTTTTAGTGAGGGACAAGTAAGAAAACATAATAGTATGATAGTCAAAACGATAAAATCACCGCCTTTTTCAAATACGGTAACAATATTCAATCTGATGTGCCTCATATAAGCAAAATCAATGTAAATACTCAATAGTAAACTCAGAAAAACATTTTCATATCAAATCTTATAGCTCGAGGTTTCCGAGGATGAATCATGTAATCAGTGTGGCCTTCTCTTTAAGAAGTAACCAATAACAATGAACTCCTCATAAATGAGTTAAATATTCATATCAGTAGATCCCTACTCGAGGGATATCAGTAACAGTATACTAGTTCTACCTTCCCACTAGCAAGGGCTTTATCAGTAATCAGTAACTACAAGGTGCACCAGGTCTAACGTACGCGTTGTTAGCTACAGGATTCATCAAAGTCTACTCCTATTTATTTTTTTCTTGTAATTCAGTAGAAGCATTTCAAAATTGAACAGAGCATTTAAATCTTATCAAATCATATCATTTCAAAGTTTAACAATCACCTGTCAAAATACTATTTCTCAGATAAGTGTAAAACAATTTCAATAACAGTAATCATATCTTGTAAGAATGAGATCAGCTCAAATAATCTTTTCAGTATCATTTCCTGTAGAAGACTTGTCCCACATGCAAGTTCAAAACAATCGGTAACACATTTACTTTAAAACCCATGTAAAAATCATGAAATTTGTGAAATACAAATTATGGTAAGATTACTACTCACAGTAGTCATGTCGAAATACCAAGCTCGTCACTCTAATAATTCGTATGAATTACTTTAGTCAATCTATAAACACATTCATATCAATTTCAAGTTAATCTCCTTGTTAAGGCTAATTCATAAACTAAGATAAACATTTTTCAACCCTTTTTGGATCTTCTTGTCCATCAAATTGCTAAATTATAATTATCCTACGTCATAAGTAATTTCATTGATGCACGATCTCCTAACTTCAGCCAATTTACATAACTTGTTCATCTACTTTTGTTTCAAATTACAACTTACTGTCTAACTCGTTGTCTCTGGTAATAAAACTTCAGCATCCGAAATAGATTATCTAGACTAAGAATTTCTCATGGCAAAGCTACTAAGGATCGTGGAAAGTTTGTTAAGGATCAAGGTGAAGGTGTAAAGGAATACGATTTACCTCAACCTGTTTAAATCTGTTGAATCCTTCTCTTTTTTCTGTGTAAACCCCATTTGGTTCGCACTTCCTCTCTTTCTTCTCTATCTATTCAAATTGCTTTCGTCCTTTATTATTATTGTACGCTGATTTCCCAATCCCTACACTTTTTTTCATCTTTTTTTCGTTAATTTGCTGCGGCCTTCACTACTTTGGGCCATTAGCCCACTATTTTTTTTTAAAACAAACCAACAATCTGCCTCTCCTTTTTTTAAAACAAAATCAAAAAACAAAAATGACATTACTTCAATGTAGGGTATTACGGAAGATATACTGTTGTACCACTTTCCATTTCCATTTTTTTTCGGTGAAAACAACAGCAAAATCAAATCCCAACACCCCATTTTTTTCGCCTAAAACAACCACTACTACCTCATTTTCTTTTTCTGCTAAACAGTACCAGACCTGAAACGAAAACTTCCAAATGACCACCCGAATCCACCATCACTGTTTATAAACAACCACCAAAATCTGACCCCTCAAAACAGACCCATTCCCACCTGAAATAGCCACCAGCAACCCCTATCTCCGACAGACAACAACACAATAACCATCTTCGACCCACAACCGTCCTCTAGACGCTGACTCAGGCGAACCAACCCAAAACCCCTATTCATTTTCTTTTGTTTTTAGCAGAAAATGACCAAAAATAGCCACCCAAACCCACCAGTGAAATCAGACCCAAAGCCTCTCATTTTTTCCATTTTTTCGCTGCCACCAACCAGTAGCTCAATTGACCAAACGACCCATCTTCCTTTTCCACTTTTTCGACCAAATTCGACCCAAAAACCACACGATTAACTCTGACCATAGCAACCAGCCAACCACCAGCGGGTTTCACCCACAAAACTTCACCAGAAATCATCTCCAAACACACGCTGGAAAATCTCCATACAGCTGCACGCACGACCAGCAAACCAGCAACAAAAAGCAACCAGAAAGTTTGACCAAACAACAGTTCAACAACACGAGCTCCGAACTCCATTTCCAACGAGGATTTAGCTCAAACCACCGCCACAGTCCGGGGAAACAATAACCAGCTTCAACCTTAAACAACCAGCAAAGCACGGACCTCCAATCTCCAAACTCCGATGACCACTTTAATTTTGCATTTTTACATCTGTCTCTGTCTATGATTTTTAGTTTTTATTGCTATTGAGTCACCACAATGTTTCGCCCTATTTGAATAAAGTAAGAATGTAAACAAAATGGTGATTCTGCTGGCTATATAGAGGTTCTAACCATTATGTGTTCATTTTTTCAAATTGAGGAGTTATTCTTTTATCGTGTTATTCATTATATCTTGTATATTTTGTTGATTATTTGTATATTATACTTGTTATTTATTAATTATTTGTTTAAACTGTATATAACTGTCATTGCATTTCATGGCATTTTCTGTTGTATGTATAGTATATTAAAGGACGATTTTGCGGAATCACAGCCAGACTTTTTTTATACTCAACCCCTTTTCTGGAATGATCGACAATTTATTGGTTCGTCATGCGTCCAATTGTTGTCGTGATTTCCAACCTAAGTTGTCCACTTGGGTTCTTGGTCTTTCAAAAGTCACTCTTAATCAACTAGCGTAGAGCGAAACCAAATTCCGATTTCTAGCGCATTTTGAACTAAATCAACCCAACACCCAAGGCGTGTTGGGCTCATTAATTAGAAGCCCACCTTGAGTCCAAAATGGCCTCCGGTCTAAATGGACGATTATAATTGTATGTTTAAATTTGAAGGATGTATACGTCATTTGGCAAATCATTGTCACTCGGGGTCGGGGATTTATTTTAATAGCATACTCTAGTCGAAGAAAGATCTTTACAAGCTACCATTTCATCTAAAAGGTGTTGGCATTCGAAAATGACAAGAAGCTCAAGAGGAAGTACATTCCACAAATGATTAGTTTAGGATGATACCCATGCGTGAGACTGATTCTTTGTATTTTATTTATTTTTTCTTTTTTCTTATTTTGTTATTCTATTTGATTTATTCATAAAATTTGTACTAGGTATTTTGGGGCAATGTTGTCAAATGATGTAATACATCCTTCAGATCGATACGTCTACCCTTGACACAAAAGGGTCGCATATTTGTATAGGACGTGCAATAACTATATGTATGTTATGTGATATAATTAAGTTTGTCTTCAATTAAAGCAGTGCTTATGTATTTAATTAATTCTTTGTGAGATATTTTACATTATCCATTATGGACACGAACTAACACTTTACCTTTTGAGTTTTTCTTCTTTTTAAACGAGAGGATGATTTATGTCAGAATTTAAAAGCCATTGTTCGTCTGAAGTTGCAAGAGACAATAGGATTCACGAAATTTGAGTTTTTATATATCACAAGACATTACTATCAAGTCAAAAAGATAAATAAGGGGAGTCTTTGACTATGAGGTCACACTCATTTATTTTTTATTATTTTGCATAATGACCCTCCATTCACACATTTCTCATATTTTTGCAGGAAAACCATCCCCGATGATAGTCGGGGATGGTCATAACGATGTTTGGTTCTCGTGGATAATTATGAGAAGACACAGTTCCAAGAGACATTCAAAAACAATACAACAACAAGTGATTACTGTAAAATTGGGAGACCACATTAAACAGACAGTGCAAAGATCGACAGTTAATAGGATATAAGAATTGCTCCGAGTTTGTCTAAATCTTAAAATTGTTTTATGTCTTATCTGCAACGAACTATGCGAATCTGATTCTCATCTCCGTGAGATATGTAGGCAACCCTTCTTGGGTTCGATATTCATTTTTTTTTAAAAGTAAAAAATAATAAAAAATATTGTGTGCATATTTTCAAAGTCATATTTGCACAAACTACGCAAACCTGCTTCTCATCTCAGTGAAATACGTAGGCAACCCTTTTTGGGTTCGGTATTCATTCTTTTAAGTTCAAACAAAAAATAAAAATAATTTGTGCATATTTTTAAAGACATATCTGCATGAACTACGCGAACCTGATTCTCATCTCGGTGAGATACGTAGGCAACCCTTCTTGGGTTCGGTATTCATTCTTTTAAGTTCAAAAATAAAATTAAAAAAATAATAATAAAAAATCAAATAGTTTGTGCATATTTTCAAAGGCATATCTGCATGAACTATGCACACCTGATTCTCATCTCGATGAGATACGTAAGCAGCCCTTTTTGGGTTCGGTATTCATTCTTTCAAAAAAATAAAATAAAATTATGTATATATCGTAAGAGTCATATCTTCAACTCAGTTGGGGCCAATGCAGTTAGGAGCATGTAAATATATTTGATATGATGGAGGGGACTGACTTTGTGGTAAACTATAGACTCTTTTGGTACCTCTCATTTCTACTTTTGTGATGCTTGAAAATTCTCTTGCATGCATTCAAGATAAGAATAAAACCAACCTCATGCTTTCATGTGCATTGTGTGGTGAACTTTTAGAAAATTCAATTGCATTACACTGTTGATCTAGAACTTGGCTTGAATGTTTATCGAGGCGAAATCCTGAGTTATGTTTGGTTTCGGAAAGGATTGTAGGCATTCTTTGACCCGATTGTGCCTTTCAAAACCTACCAAATGACATTAATCCATAGTTTTCCCACTTTGAGCCTGAAACCTTTTCTTTGGACAACCACATCTTAGCCATTACCCTTTTGAGTGCTTACATGCACTATCCCTCTGTTGACCCAACCTTCTTGAGTGAACCGAGAGTATGCAAATTATAAGAGAAGATTCATGTTTGAAGTTGCCAAAGACAAAAGTTATTAAGTCTCCCAAAGTCAATAAAGTAAAAACGACTTCTAAAAAAAAAAAAGGGTTGAAAGAAATAAAGAAAGACAAAAACACCCCTACAAGGTCAATGAAAGAAGAGAAGGAAAATAGTCCAACAAAAGAGGAGAAAAATTTAAAAGAAAGAGGTGAAATAAAAGAAAAGCTCCAAGAAATAAGGACTCAAAATAAGTCGAAACAAAGGGGTAAAAAAAAGAAGGAAAAGCTCCAAAAAATGAGATTAAAAAAAAGTCAAAAAAGGGGGGACAATGAAGAGGATCAGACATCAAAGTTGTATCAATCGTCAAAAGCACAAATTCACTGTGACGCTCAAGAAGGAATTAAGTTACTCTTATCCCAAATATATATATCCTACCCATCCCTAAGCCTACATTACAAGCCAATGACAAGCCCTACATGATCTCATTCCAAATGTTCTCACATTAGTGGATATTTACATAAGGGCCAAGCATATGGTATCATAGTTGCATGCATTGAACATTCTTGTGAGTGCGAGTGTACTTCAAAAAATGTCCTAAAATAATATGCTTCAAATATGTGTGAAATAAGACTTTTCTTGTTGTGAGAGAAATTGAGACATGAGGATTGGTATAATTCAAAACCTTTGTTTAAAGCAAGGTGAACAAATCTTATTGATACTTAAGTATGTTTGAGGTACTACTTGAAGCTGTAGGAGTTACCTTGAATTCAATCTTAGTTAGAAAAAATAATAATTTTACATGCGATCCTAACTCTTCTAACTCCCGGTACCAATTGTGATCAAGATTTGACTGCCTCTTTATATATTATTTATATTTCAAAACAAAAAAAAAGGGCAAGCACTCACCTTTTAATATTTTTCAAAGCATTTTTTTAGATTCTTTCTTTTAAAAATAATAATTTGGATTTTTTTTTCTTTTTTGGGTTGTCCATTGTAAAACGTGACATTAGGCTAACATCGTCAGTGTGAGACACCTATTTTACTTCATTGGGTCGTCCATCCAAAAAATGTGATATAGCTTGTCTTTAGGCTTTGAATATCACAAGAAATAATATTTTTCTATTTCATCATGTTCATATTGTCCATTTTCTACTGATGATCTTGTCTCAGATTCTTTGCATTATTCATCATTTACAGGATTGAAACTACATTTGACCTGATTCCTTGCTCGACAGGATATGTCGGCGCCACGACAACTCGGTCATATATCCTGTGATTTTATTTTCTCCTTGCAATAAAAACTGAGATAGAAATTTTTGAGAACATCTCAAAAATTCACAATAAAGGTGCTATCTCCATCAAATCAAGATTGGAGATCATTTTGAGATTTACCAAAAGTTCTAATTGGGACAGACCTCAAAAATTCCAACAAGTACTGTCAGAAGCTTGATAGTCAACTTCAAATAATCCATCATTGCTTGAAGTTCAAAGTCAACTTGTAAATCTCCAGCATTGTCATGGCAAGACAACAACTCCACGTACAAATCCTCAATAAGACATCAGTTACAATAAACACAAAATGGTCAAGAGTAAAATATTGATTGCTCACATGGGTCAAAATGATCAAGCGTTTTGTACACATTTTCTTTTAAAGAATTTTTTCTCAAGGTTTCTTGACTAAGTCGCTAGCTAAGACGACATTGTGTCTACTAATTGTTCCTTTCCAAGTACAGGAATAGGTGAAAGCATTGAGGCGATGACACTTTCAAGACAATAATCGAGTCATCCACCTCGTTACAGTTGGACAATCACAAGTCATCCACCTCGTTACAGTTGGACAATCACAAGTCATCCACCTCGTTACAGTGGAAGATCATCGAGTCATCCACCTCGTTACAGTTGAACAATCATCGAGCCATCCACCTCGTTACAGTTGGACAATCATCGAGCCATCTACCTCGTTACAGTAGACAATCATCGAGCAATCCACCTCGTTACAGTGGACAATCATCGAGTCATCCACCTCGTTACAGTGGATAATCATCGAGCCATCCACCTTGTTACAGTGGGCAATCATCGAGTCATCCATCATTTGCATTTTTCATTGCACTTTCATTCACTGAAAATGCCATTGCATTTAAGTCGCATCTATTCGGAGGTGAAGGATGTGCACCTTATATATTCAACGTTCAAGTCGAAGGAAACTTGCGTTGAAAGATATTTGCATTTAAGTCGCATCTATTCGGAGGTGAAGGATGTGCACCCTATCTATTCAAACATTCAAGTCGGTGGAAACTTGCGTTGAAAGATATTTGCATTTAAGTCACATCTATTCAGAGGTGAAGGATATGTGCCCTATCTATTCAACGTTCAAGTCGGTGGAAACTTGCGTTGAAAGATATTTGCATTTAAGTCACATCTATTCAGAGGTAAAGGATGTGCACCTATCTGTTCCACGTTCAAGTCGGAGGAGACTTGCGTTGAAAGAATTTTTATTCGTCCTACCGATGAACATACATTAAAAATCCTACTGATGGATCATGTTTTTTCATTCGTCCTACCGTGGACATACATTCAAAATCCTATCAATGGATCATCATTTTCACTTGTCCTTCCGATGGACATACATTAAAAATTCTACCGATAGATCATGTTTTTTCATTCATCCTACCAATGGACATATATTCAAAATCCTATCAATGAATTATCATTTTTATTTGTCCTTTCGATGGACATACATTCAAATCCTTCCGATGGATCATTTACCTTCATCCTACCAATGGACAAACATTCATATCCTACCGATGGATCATTTTCATTCGTCCTACCAATGGACATACATTCACATCTTGCCGATGGATTATTTGCATTCGTCCTACCGTTGGACATGCATTTATATCCAATCGATGGATCATCTTCATTCGTCCTACCAATGGACATGCATTTTTATCCTACCAACGGATCATTTTCATTTTTCGTATCGTAAGAGATGCTACTTTTTTTCTTGTAATTTTGTCTCTACTAATGAGTTTCATCTTTGTTTATTTTCGAGAACATCCAAGAGGATGCATTCTCAGTTGAGCCACAGGTGCAGACTACTTCAACAAGGACACAACACAACGTGAAACCTTTTGGAGGCATGTCCGGGATCGACTTCCACCACATTCCAACCGCACTTTTATATAAAGGTCATGTGTTAGGCCAAAATCGAGTTTGTCAATTTTCGTTGTCCACGATTTCTTTCATCAATCATATCCAACGAAATGGACATCTGTTGACACCCAATTTTTGCTTAACATTTTCAAAATTCATAACTTTTAAGTTTTATTTATTTAATAGTTCAAGATAAATTTTTTATAATTTTAATTAAGTTTATCGATAACTATCCTTATTTATCAAAATTTAGGATTTTTTATCAGTTAATTTTAAAATTGCATTTTTTACATGTTATTAGTTACGTTCATTATGTTTTTTTTTAATATTCATTTTGATATTTTGCACAGTCTAGAAATTCATTCAAATACGGATAAAATTTGCATACACAGATTGACCGATGATTTTGGGCCACAATCCCAATCCCACAATTTGAGCCCATTACATAATTATTTTCCTATTTAAGTTATTGATTAGGTAAAAAATGAGGGGGTGGTGGATAAGATTTTAGGGAATTTTCAGATTTTTAATTGATAAAAAAGGTTATCCTTTCCGGCGAAGATTCGGCCAGCCACCACCACCCCATCACTGTCCTGGTGATGTGAAGATATACTATTGTAACACTTCCTCTTTTCCATATTTTTCCGGTGAAAACAACAGCCAAACCAAATCCCAACACCCCTTTTTTTTCCGCCTGAAACAACCACTACAACCCCATTTTCTTTCTTCGCTAAACACCACCAGACCCAAAACGAAAACCTCCAAATGACCACCCGAATCCACCACCACTGTTTTGAAACAGCCACCAAAAACAGACCCCTCAAAACAGACCCATTCCCACCTGAAATAGCCACCAGTAACCCCTATCTCCGACAGACAACAACACAACAACCATCTCCGACCCACAACCGTCCTCTAGACGCCGACTCCGGCGAACCAACCCAAAACCCCCATTCATTTTCTCTTTTTTCCAGCAGAAAACGACCAGAAACAGCCACCCAAACCCACCAGCGAAATTAGACCCAAAACCCCTCATTTTTCCATTTTTTCGCTGCCACCAACCAGCAGCTCACGTGACCAAACGACCCCTCTTCCTTTTCCCACTTTTTTGACCAAATCCGACCCAAAAACCACATGATTAACTTCGACCATAGCAACAAGCCAACCACCAGCGAGTTTCACCCACAAAACTCCACCAGAAATCATCTCCAAACACACGCTGGAAAACCTCCATACAACAGCTCGCACGACCAGCGAACCAGCAACAAAAAGCAACCAAAAACTTTGACCAAACAACAGTTCAACAATACGAGCTCCGAACTCTATTTCCAACGAGGATTTAGCTCAAACCACCGCCACAGTCCGGCGAAACAACAACCAACTTCAACCTTAAACAACCAGCAAAGCACGGACCTCCAATCTCCTAACTCCGGTGACCACTTTAATTTTGCATTTTTACATCTATCTCTATCTATTTTTTTAGCTTTTATTGTTATTGTCTTTTTTATATAAATGTTTTCATGTTACAGTTCCTTTCCCTTACAATTTTTCTTATATTTAATTGTTCTTCACTCAACATTACTAGTTTTTGTTATTTTATTTTATTATTTGTTTATTATTATATGTTTGAAGAGTACTTCTGCTGACTAAGACATTTTTCATATAAAATTTAATGTGTTAGCCTTTGTTGTTTATTATTGTTGTCCGTATTTTCATTAGTTATTCGTGGCTTGTAGTTTGTAGCTTGTTAATATTGTTTGGCTGATTTTTAATCCTTTTTTCTCCACTAATTTTTGTATTGATTTGTGAACTGTTTGCCTCCAACTTGGGAATCAATTGTAGAGCCACATTGTTAGGGATTATTTTGGGTCATTTTTTGTTTTAATTAATTAGTTTTATGATATTAAGCTAGATATAAAATTGGCCAATGAAAAAATCTCTCCATCGGTTTTCGAGGCCTCCCCAATATTAAAAGACGAAAATTTAGTTTAAGTTCATATATTTTGTATGTTAAAATGGCCAATGAAAAAATTTCTCCGTCGGGTTTAGAGGCCTCCACATTATAAAACACGGAAATTTAGTTTAAGTTTAGGTTTTTTGTAAGTTAAAATAGCCGATGAAGAAATTACCGTCGATATCCAAGGCTTCCATGTTAATAAGACGGGTTTTATTTTTAAGTTATTATTTGAGTTATTCATTTTTTATTCATATTTATTTAGTGCTAACATTTTTACTAAGTGTCTTTACAGGTACCCCGGAGTCGCTTCACATTGAAGTCATTCGAATAAAGTTCGAATACTATATTTATTATTATGTATATTGTTAACAATAGACAAACATTAGGTTGTTTTTCATATTACTTATTTACTTTATTACTTGTGTATATTGCATGTTTATTATAGCTATATATTGTTTCTATCTCCTTCTCAATTTGAAAAAAAATGAATTCCGTCGGGATCCATATTTGTGGATTTCGAAGGATGCCTAACACCTTCCCTTCGGAATAACTTGAACCCCTTACCTAGAATCTAATGGTTTCGTAGATTATTTAATTGGTTTCCTAGTTTTCCTAAAATTAGGTGGCGACTCCTTTAAAATTCGTTTATTCTTAAAATTCTTTTAAAATTGAGTTACTTGTTTATTTTTTGATTCACCACGACGTTTCACCCTATTTGAATAAAGTAGGAATGTAAACAATCATCCCAAATATGTTGCTTTCCATGTGTCTTTCTTTTTCTGTTTTGTTGCTTCCACTTATTTGTTGTCTAGATGAAAAATCTCCTTCCTTGACCACCTTATCAAAACATATATACAACATATTGTCCTCATCATCTTCACATATCATAAGCTATAATTGAACTATGAGAGTGTTTGAATTGACTTAAAAGTTGGTCAAATCTACTTTTAAGTCAGTTTTTTACTTTTAGAAGTGTTTGACAAATATAAAAATAACTTAAAATAGGTCAAAAATGACTTAAAATAAATTAGGAAATGTTTGAGAAGGTTAGAAATAACTTGAAGTAAGTTTTAAATGACTTGAAATAAGTTAAAACTCAAAAATAGGTCTTCCCCTACTTTTATTTTTTGACTTGAAAGTCATTTAAGTTTGACTTTTTATTTTTGACTTAAAAACTATTTTTTTTAAACCAATCCAAACAGGCTCTAAGTTGTGAAACTATAATTTTTGGACCATGACTGTTGGTCAATACTCCCAGATTCTTGATGTTAATGACCAAGCTCTTTTTCAAGTTATCAAATGCACACAATGTATTCATATCATGAGAAACAATAGCATGGAGGATATCTCTATTACCCAAGCTTATTTTTGTAGCAGTACTTAAGTTTGAAGATGTTTCTATCACTATCATATATGAATTTGCCTTATTTGTAGGCTCACATATGATGTTGAGGGCTTAACTTACTCCTACGAGGTGAAGTAATAGTTTTCTCTTCCTCAATTAAATTTGCAGATTTAGAAGCACTCATATCCTCTTGTTTTCTTTCGAAACAGTCAAAACATTATTTTTAGCTTCCTCTAGATTCGAAGCAACTATGATAAGTATATTTTCTCCGATTTCTTTACCAACAATATCCTCTGTAACAATAAAAAGATTCATGTATCAAACAACTTGTTGATCAATATACTCACTACTCGTATTCAAGTCCCCAGTAGCAAAACTCATATTTGATTGGTCAATTTTTTTTTGAAAAATAGCTTCTCTAATAAAATAAGTTACTTAAAATGTGGAATATGACTTTTAAAAAAAATAAATGAAATTAAGTAGGAAAAATAATTCCTACAAGTCGCATTTCATATTGATTGTGTCCTCTTTACCTTCCACACACCTCATCTTCCTTCACCCTATTCTCATAAACCCCATCTTCACCACTCCACACTCTCACTACCCAATCCCTACCTACCTCTCAAGTATTTGTCTAGATTACGAATATGCTGTAGGAGAACCAACCTCTAATCCTATGTTCATAGATCGGGAAGAATGTGATGTTCCAGTTAGAAGTTGGATCTCCGATACAATGATAGAAGAGTCAATGTTTCTTATTATAGGATGCTCAACTTCAAAATAAATATAGCCGTATCTTAAGGATACCTACCTCCATGCTAGTAAATAAATACAAAGAATTTCAATTGAAATAATAACTCAAACCGTGAATTTTGGAAAAAATCCATAGATGAATACATCAATTTGTGATAGTGTTATGGCTGGCTATACACTAACCACTAATTAGATGAAGATAGAAAAGTAATTAACTTTGCTAGAGGCCACAGAAACAAATACAAGACCTTTCGAATTGTAATGTTAGGGAAACCTATCTTTAATCAATTTTTGACTTTATTGAGAATAGAAGAATTGATACAGGCTAAGATGATACACATAAATAGTTAGTTATTTAGACGTTTGGTTAACAAGATATATTGATTAAGAGCCCGTTTGGATTGGTTTAAAAGTTGGTCAAACTTACTTTTAAGTCAGTTTTTTACTTCTGGAAGTATTTGGCAAATATAAAAAAATAACTTAATTAAATAAGTCAAAAGTGACTTAAAATAAGTTACGAAGTGTTTGGCAAGCTAAAAAAAACTTAAAATAAGTCAAAAATGACTTAAAAAAAGTCAGAAACCAAAAGTAGGTCTCTCCCTACTTTTTATTTTTTGACTTAAAAGTCATTTTATTTTGACTTTTTATTTTTGATTTAAAAACTACTTTTTTTAAGCCAATCCAAACGGGCTCTAAGTTAACTGTGGTTAGATGAGGCAGTTACTAGTTAGGATTACTATATAGTCATGTACCGAGTGACAAGCTTAGTGAAGCTATTGTAAATCAATCTTCACAAAAGTTACATATGTTATCACCCTGAACCTAGGCGAGTTTATATATCTAGGCACATCATCTTTGATGAGTCTAATTTACGATAATTGTGCTCTAGTCTTAATGCTCATGCAAATTTATTACATACACGTACGGAGGTTGATACACCACAATATGTCTAAACGGAAGCTAATAACACCTTTGATGATGAATCTGTCGTCCCTATCGTGCTACTTCTGATACACCACACCTGCTTAAACAGCCCACAACCAGTCCTTGAAGCTCCTCTGGAAATTCTTTTGAACCACAAAGTCCTCAATCATACATATATGACTCTCCATCATCACCAATAATTGATCGTCCTCAACTATCACGTACACTCTCCATCTCAAACCATACAAGCTGTCCGTCCTTGTCCCTCTACCTTTTCTCACCCACCTAGCCTGTCGAACTCTCACAAAATGCTTACTAGAGCTAAGACAACTAGTATACCCAACCCCACCTTATGGTAATTATGCTCATCTCAATCACTGTTTCTTAAGGTATGTGCATTGTCCAAAATTGACAAGTAAAAATGAATAAAGGGATCGTACTAGCTGATATTTCTTTCAAAGTGCAAACACAGAAAGAACATTATACATGCATAGAGTTGTTTATGCTATTATGTTCAATCTCATTTCCATATATTTACTGTCAGATTCAATATACTGATACGGCTATCACACACAATATCTTCAGTACATTTGTGTTTTTTTACTCAAAAAATATACAAGTGATCATCCTCTCGCAGAGCAGCCAAATCCTCCACTTGAGGGCCATCCACCATGACAATAGTAGTTCCTCTTCTCCCAAACTTACTATCTGCATCCATCAAATTATATAATCATACACAATTCTGAATATTCGTCATAATTTATAATTTCTTGTAATCTTATCATTGATTTGAAAAGATTAAAGATCTTACACTACAAAAACACTGGAATTAACTATGAACTTTGTTGCTAACTATTGCTATATATAACTCGTAGCTAACACACTACTAGAAACAAAGGTTTTTTCCCACTGAGAATCAGTGTGAAGTTTGTGCTATAGAACATGATTTTTTCACGTATTTCCTACCAAACCAGTTCACTAGAAAAATGCATGGTGGGAAACAAATCACTGAAATAGTGGGGAACTTCCTAATTTTTCCATATGAAAACATTACTATTTTTTCTTTTCCCACCGATTAAATCAAAATATATGTACTAATCACCTGCTATAGATAGGAGATTTTCAACTGAATCAGGTAGATGGATTAGTTTTCCTACATTTCCTCCTGATTTTGGCTTATGATCTGGGTGATATCTGTGGATTATCATTCTTGTAGAGGTGTTTTTGACAGGGAAGAAGTAGTTGTGAATATTTCTGCACACAAAATGAGAGATTAAAATCACTATAAAATCAAGATCTAAAATATAAAGAAGTAAACAACAGAAAAGTTGGCCGTTGGGAATCTGTAATATCTATGCGGTCACGATATTTATATGTAAGTTTTATTAAATGTGAGATTTGTAATCTTGAAAATAAACAGGTTACCATTTTCTTGTTAGTTTTGAGCTCCGGCCTCAATCATTGAGGCTTCCTGCAAGAAAATGAGACAAACATAAAAAGTTATTCAAAAGATGCGGACTCTGCATCTCTATTTGGTTCACTTATAAAATTAGCTTGTTCTGCATGTTAACTATGTCATGAAAGAATAAAAATCTTAGTAACATTTTGGCCGAATACATTGATAGTACGCCCCTTAAATTTGTCAGTAAATTTTATTTAGAATGTGTGTATTCAAGCGTCCATTATATACATACATTAAGCACTCAAATATGTCAACTCCTTTAATAATATATATACATTCGCCTCAATAAGTCGTAAATCTTTAAATCTGTATGCTTCTTCCATTTGATGTTTACTTGTATAATTAAAGGAGATGTACATATCTTATGTTACTACATAATGCGAGCTTGAACACGCGCACAAAAATTTGAAACAAAAATGTCTAAAAGAAAAACATTATCATATGTTTATGAGTTTAGTAGGAAAATGTCATAATTTGAGCGTCAACATGAAATCTACTGACAAATTTAAAAAGACTGTCCATGTATTTAGCCTAACATTTTTCACTAACATAACAACACATTCTCAAATTAATTACTGTATGAATTTTAGTTTATATTCTGTTTAATCTGTTTCATATATAGTTTACCACAGAAAATAAATTACCTCACTAATTAAATCATAAAGAAATTCTGATACTAGTGGCATCTCTGCTAGCTCCTCATTTTTCAATCCCTTCAAATGCTGATATATAACACCAAAAATTAAGATCAGCAAGCATGCGACACGTAACTACCAGTTATTATCTCAGAAAGTTATTTTTCCCCTCGATTTTGATTTTCTTCAATAAAGAAAGTGACTTTCTGAGATAATAACTATTAGTTGAGTAACAGGGGAAAAATAGATAATGCACCTGAATAAAATTAGTGTGAATTATTTTTCCATCTTCATGAAGGGGTTGTACCAATTGTTTGAAATGGTGATGACTAATACGAACAACTTGAGAAAGCCTTTTAGTTCTCACTGTGAAAGGTTGAGGGATATTGAATATTACACCTATTTCCCCAAACATTTGTTGAGATCCCAACTTGGATAGAAACTGTCAACACAAAGAATAGTTGTGGATAATAGACATATATAATCAATTAATTATGAATAATCTAAGAGGTTTATTTTGATATTTGCGCTAGGTAGAGCAAAAGGTGATAAGTGCTTATGTTCCTAGATGTTTTGATGATCTCCTCACAAGTGCAGGGACCTGGTCCTCTGCAGAGTATGAATACTCGTCTAGTGGTCAAAGTGCTGAACAACTGTAAAAGCTGTCCGTGTCAGAAAGTTGGTGAAGTTGCAGAGTACTTCACCAATCAGAAGCGACGAAGTTGTCTGTATGATGGATAATAATTCTTCATGGTATATATCAAACAACAAACAACCATATTCATCATTCATTCAAAGAGAGATATTTTCAAGCTTAAAAAACAGCAAGGGACCTGATAGAAGGGCTTCTATTGCTTTCTGTACTAGCTGTAATTTTGTTTGCTTGTAATAGTTCTTATATTGTAGGATTCATTTCACTTGTGAAAGAAACGTTTCGATCTTGTGTGAATCATTGTAAGAACTAGGTTAAGGGTAACTTAGTTTCTTACTCTAAAGTCTATATTAATCGGTTAGGATTAGTATAGTGGGCAGTGTTGTATCTGCTCTGGCTCAGCTAAGTTATAGGAGGTATTGCTTAGTGTGGAGATTAGCAGGATAATCTCATTTTGTAAACTGGCATTTACTTTTTCTTGGAGAAGATTAGTGGAAGTAGTTTGAAATGTCCTGTTAAGAACATTGTCGTGGTTTTACTCCTTTGAGCAAGGAGGTTTCCACGTAAAGTTAATTGTCAATCTTTACTTTAAGTATTTGTTCTTTACTGTTATTACTGTAACTGTGGTAAGGACCTGGTCCCATCTACATAGGTAGACGCATACATTCCAACAAGTGGTATCAGAGCTTGTCTTTTCAGTTTGGTTAACACCAAGAAAAGAAAAGATCCTAAAGGAATGGTTGCTCCACCCAATATGGAGGAAGGACAATCTTCTACCAGACCACCTCGTTTCAATGGCCAGTACAATGGATGGTGGAAGAATCGAATGCATGACTACATCAATACTGAGGACACTGAGTTGTGGGATATTATTCTTGATGGACCTTATATTCCTATAAAGGAGGTGAAGGATGGAGAGCTCACCACTACTGTTGTCAAAACCAGAAAAGAGTACAACGAAGCAAATAGGAAGAAGATAGAAAAGAACTACAAAGCAAAAAAGATTCTGGTGTGTGGCATTGGAGCTGATGAATACAACAAAATCTCTGCGTGTGAGACTGCCAAGGAAATTTGGGACTGTCTTCAAACTGCTGACGAAGGAACTAAGTGAGTGAAAGAATCTAAAGTTGACATGATCATCACTCAGTACGAGAACTTCGTTATGGAGGAGGGTGAAGCCATTTTTTAGATGAACTCAAGATTCACCTCTATCACTAACGAGCTCAGGTGCCTGGGTGAGCCTATCCCTGTTAGCAAGCATGTTCGCAAAATTCTTAAGGAGTTTCCTAAATCTTAGGAAAGCAGGGTGGATGCCATAACAAAAGCTAAAGATCTGATTACTCTTCCCATGGATGAACTGATTGGGAATCTTCAAACCTACGAGCTAAACAAGAAACAGGGAACAACGGTGAAAGAAGGAAAAAAGGAAAAGTCCATTGCCTTGAGAACCTCTCAAACTGAGGTGATTAAGGAGGATGATGAGATGGCGTATGTCACTAGAAGATTTCAGAAAATCATAAAGAAGCATTGAGGCTTCCCAAAGAAAACCCCTGCTAGCAGAACTGCTACTGCAAATGATCTTTGCCATAAATGTGGCAAGCCTGGTCACTTCATGAGGGACTGCCCAAGTTAAAAGCAGGAAACTCATGACACCAGACCTCGCAAGAGGGACCTGGTCCCAGACAATGCTCGGAGGAAGGCTTATGCTGATCAGTTGGTGAGAAAAGCCTTTGCTGTATCAGGAGATGATTCAAGTGAGTTAGAAAAAGATGCAGAAAGCCATGAGGATGTTTCAATGATGGCCATTGAAGATGATGAAAGTGTTTTCAACTCCATTTTCTCCTTTATGGCTAAATTTGATAATGAAGAAGATCCAGATGAGGTAACTCTTTTTTATCTTAAAGATAATCTAGATACCTTTCCTGTTGAAAAATCGAGGAAACTTGATGCCCTGCTTATTGATTCTGTTGATGAATGAACCACTGAAAACTTAATGTTGAATGAAAAATTAAGTTTGTGTGAGGATGAGAATTCTGCTCTCATGTCTCAAGTTTCTGAAATGAGTGTAAGGAAAGGTACTCCAGAAACTAGCAACATAACTCTTGAGGAAGATCCTGGTATTTCAGTAGGTGGAAAGAGAAAGTTTAGCATCTTTGAGGAAGAGTTGGAAGAAAAGCTAAAATTTCCGAGTCTAAGCTAGTTGCTTCTCTTGAAACTAATTCCCAACTGAGAAAGGATCTGAGTAGGGTCAAGGAAGAGCTAAGCCACTCTCTAAAGTGGACTGATTCCTCTACAATACTATCTAACCTGTCTAAGCAGAGTTTTAATGGAGAGAAAGGGTTGGGATGCAAACCAATAGAACTTCCCTATAATCCTCATAGAAAATATGTGTCAGTATCTGACAATTTGTTGTGCACTCACTGTGGGCGTAATGGTCATCTAAAAGAAAAGTGTGAGACTCTGAGAAAAGCAAAAGAAAAGCATGTGAAATTTGTCAGATCTGAAAACAATGATAAAAGGGAACACAAGGGACCTGGTCCCCGTTATCGTTTCAGTAAGAACACTTTACACCCCTGGACATGAAGGTTTCTTATCAAGCCTTTTGATAGTTATTGGGAACTCCGTTTGAAGTGGGTTCCTAAATCTAACAAGTGATTCTTATGCAAAAGAGAGGAAAGAGTCAGTGCTGGTACATGGGCAGTGGATGCTCAAGGCACATGACTGGAGATACTTCAAACTTCCTCTCTTTGAAGCACACCATGGTGGTGGTATGTCATTTGGTGGAGGAAGAAAGGGTTCTATTCTTGGTATTAGTAGAATAGGGAGATCTGCTGATAATTCTATAAACAATGTACACTATGTGGAGGGTCTAAAATACAATATTTTGAGTATTTCACAAATCTGTGACAAAGGAAATGAAGTCAAGTTCATGGCTGACAAGTGTTTGGTTACAAACTGCATTACCAAAAGAGTTGTCATGTCTGCTACTAGAGTCAACAATATGTATGTTGCAAATCTAGACTCTATCGAGGGAGATGATTTTTCCTATCTAAGTGCTCAAACTGATGATACAGATATGTGGCATCGACGATTGGGTCATGTGAGTACTTCTTTGTTGAACAATCTTGTTACAGGGGACTTGGTCCGTGGATTGCCAAAACTGAAGTTTTCAAATGATAAGTCTGCGATGCCTATGCTAAAGGGAAACAAACTAAGTCATCATTCAAAGCTAAGAAGGCAGTTAGTACAACGACACCTCTGGAACTGCTCCATGTAGACCTACCAGAATCCAAAGCAAAGGAGGTAAGAAATATATTCTTGTCATTGTTGATGATTTTTCCAGGTTTACTTGGAACATGTTCCTGCGAACAAAAGATGAGACAGCTCGACAACTGATCATCTTTGCCAAAGCCATCCAATTGAAGATAAACTGCAAGATAGCCAGTATCAGATCTGATCATGGTACAGAGTTTGAGAACTCTCAAATGGAATCAATCACAACTTCTCAGCACCAAGAACTCCTCAGCAAAATGGAGTTGTTGAAAGAAAGAACAAAACTCTGGTGGAGATTGCTAGAACTATGCTGATTGATACAAGACTTGTAATGAATTTTTGGGCTAAAGCAGTTAATACAGCATGCTATGTGATAAACATGTGTCGTATCAGATCTGTCATCAAGAAAACACCTTATGAACTGTTAAATGACAAAAAACCTTCAATTGTGCATCTTAAACCATTTGGGTGCAAATGTTTTGTGTTGAACAATGGAAAGAATGATCTAGGCAAGTTTGATGCTAGGAGTGATGAGAGTGTATTTGTTGGGTACTCATCTACAAGCAAGGCGTAAAGGGTGTTTAACAAAGGAACTCTTTGCGTTGAAGAAAGATGCACGTCAAGTTTGATGTATCTGGTACAAGGAATGAGAACAATGAGGACTACGAGTTCGAGAAGATGACGAACAAACAACAGGTTGATCAGGGTACAAAAGAGAAGGATGCAGAACACTCAGGAGGACCTGGTCCCTCAGGTTCATCACATGAAACATTGTCTCAAAATCTCGAAGAAGATGAAGTTGATTCTGATGCTGGCAGAGAAGAAGAGATTACTAGAAAGTCCAGATGGAAGCATCAATCTTCGCATCCACTGGACAATCTCATCTCTCCACTTGACTCAGTAATTCAAACTAGATCTAAATCAAGAAATCTAGTTGCATATTCAACATTCTTATCATCCATTGAACCCAATAACATCAAAGAAGCTTTCCAGGATGTAGACTAGGTAACTTCAATGCAGGAGGAACTTCATCAGTTTGAGAGAAGCAAGGTGTGGCACCTGGTCCCCAGACGAATCGACAGAACTATCATTGGGACCAGATGGGTCTTCAGAAACAAACTTGATAAGAATGGAACCATTACTAGAAATAAATCAAGGCTTGTGGTGCAAGTTTACAACTAAGAAGAAGGGATTTATTACGATGAGACCTTTGCTCCTGTAGCTAGAATGGAAGCCATCAGAATCTTGATAGCATTTGCTGCTCACATGGAGTTCAACCTGTTTCAAATGGATGTCAAGAGTGCCTTCTTGAATGGAAATTTGAAGAAAGAAGTATATGTTAAGCAGCCTCTAAGCTTTGAAGATGCAGACATGCCCAATCATGTGCTGAAACTGTGATAAAGTTTTGTATGGGTTAAAGCAAGCTCCCAGAGCTTGGTATGAACGTCTATCAAAGTTTCTGCTAGCCAATGGGTTCAAGAGAGGTAAAATTAATAATACCTTATTCTTAAAATCCAGAGGTAAGGAATTGTTGATAGTGCAGATATATGTGGATGATATCATATTTGGAGCTACTTCAGACTCACTGTGCAAAGAGTTTGCTGACCTGATGAGTAGTGAGTTCGAAATGAGCATGATGGGGGAGCTCACCTTCTTTCTAGACTTGCAGATCAAACAATCCTCTCAAGGCACCTCAATATGTCAAGAGAAGTACATCAATGAGCTGCTCAAGAAATTCAATCTATTTTAGGCAAAGGTGCTGGATATTCCCATGAGCACAAGTGTGAAACTTGATAGAGATGCAAATGGTGTAGAGGTCAATCGGACCATGTACAGGGGAATAATTGGGTCACTTTTGTACCTCACTGCAAGAAGGCCAAACATAGTGTTCAATGTAGGGATATGTGCAAGATTTCAAGCAGCACCAAAGGAATCTCATCTAAAGGCAGCTAAACGTATCTTAAGATACTTGAAGGGAACTCAGGACCTGGTCCTCTTCAATCCTACTGGTGAGTCGTTTGATCTTATTGGTTATGCTGATGCTGATTATGCAGGTTTTTTGGTTGATCGAAAAAGCACATCAGGCATGACACACTTTCTGGGATCATCACTAATTTCATAGGGAACCAAGAAGCAGAACTCTGTGGCATTGTCCACTGCAGAGGCAGAGTATGTAGCTGTTGCATCTTGTTGTGCACAACTATTGTGGATTAAGCAGCAGCTACAAGACTTTGGTGTACTCATTGACACCATTCCTCTTATTTGTGATAACACCAGTGCCATGAACATGGCCAAAAATCCTGTCCAGCATAAGAGGACAAAGCACATAGATGTGAGGCATCATTTTCTAAGGGACAATGTTGAAAAACAAAATGTGGTGATGAAGTTCTGCAAAACTGAAGATCAGATGGCTGACATCTTTACAAAGGTACTGAGTAAAGAATCATTCATTAAGAACAGGATGTGGCTGGGGATGCACAAAATCACCTGATCCCTTGACAATTTGCACAAAGCTCCTTCTTGTTGACTATGTTAAGGAGGGCAGGTATCTATACTTGTTTTAATGTTGGTCATAAAAGAATTCACTTTTGGTACCTTAATGCAGGTATACACTCATGGTGTGTCCAGCTGAAGGGACAATTTAATCACACTAGGCAGGGTTGCAGATTGAAATGAGGACCTGGTCCTCATAAGGTTAGTATTACTTATACTATATTATCTAACTGTCAACATCACTGCCACATGTCCTTCGCCCATTCAACGCGTCAGTTTCAAATGTCCTTTCGTGTTAAATCCAACAGTCGCTACTGTTGGGGACCTGATGGCTTTTTAAATTTTCTTTATATATTCTCAAATTGGTGAATAAAAAAAAACCACATCAACGCTCTTTCCTTGAAGATTCACTAATTCCCTCTCTCAAAATCTTTTTTTCAATTTATTCAAAATGTCTATCTAACTCTGATTCCTCTTCAAAGGCTCCCCTCTCCCAAGAAATTGAAAACCCTAGTTCATTCAACTTCTCCATTCCAACTCCTGAGGAATCTCCCTCAACTCCAGTTTGTGTGGTTGGTGAAATGGCTGAATTTATCACTCCTCAGACTGAAGTTGTAGCCTCCCATATTCTTCCTTCTGATGAGACCTTGGTCTGTTCCCCCACCCTAGTGCTTTCTGGTGAAAAATCTCAAAACTCATAGGCGCAATCTGTGGCAAAACCTGATGTTGAACTTATCTCTAAGGAAACAAAAGTCGGATCTTTGGCTGTGTTATCTACCATGTATGAGAGACTTTTTGAAGGGGATCTACCTGAAGGAAAGGGTCCAGAATCATGTATTCTAGCCGCATGAGCGGAACTGGTGGTTGTTCAAAGCCTGGCCTCACTCAGAGAAGATGTTCAACCTACTCTACTGGAACATGAGATAAGGTCACCGGATCAGGTCCCTCACAGAAGTTCACTTGTGTTTGACCAAACACCCAAATCATTTGTTGTTGGGAGTGATGCGGAAGAAGAGGAAGAAGTTCCGTTAAAATGGAGGTCTAGAGGAATGCGAGGTGTTAACTCTTCTCAAATGGTTCCTGAGCTGGAAACAGTTAAGGGTGTATCTGAGGATGACACTATTGCCAAACTTGCTGAGCGTTCAAAGGAGAGAAAAAGAAAAGGGAAAGGGAAATTAGTTGAAACTCACTCAAAAAGGGAAGTGAAGAAATATGGCATAAGAAGTATTACTCAAAAGTTTATGGGGAGTGCTATAGCAGCAAATGCTGCTCAAACTGAGAGAATAAGGAAAAAGAGACAAAAATGGTTATTGGCTGTAGAACCCACATCAACTCATGTGCCTGTTGAATATAGTGAGACCCAATCTGAGGACATCACTAGGTATGTGGCAAAATGAAAAAGGGACTCTGAGGAGGAAAGGGTAAAATCAAAAGGAACTCAGAAAATGGCAAGGAAATCTCCTGTAAAAAGGAAGAAAGTGACAAAACAGAAATCTCATGTAAAAGGGAAGCGAGTGAAAAACCATGTGGATGAACAACCCGTAAAGGGACCTGGTCCTAGGGTTCAAAATCAAGGTGAAGAAGAAGAGATGATGAGGGAGAAGAGAATAGAGAAAATGGAGCACCAAAAGGTTTTGAATGGCAGAGTCTTTGACACTGACATTATAACCAAATTTGGAATGGCAACATTGTTTGATATTGTCACCATTCAAGGATGGAATCATCTTTTTGAACCACCTGCTCCGTATTTGCACGAACTTGAAGTGCGTGAGTTTTTCTACAAAATGGAACTGCTGGAAGGAGGGGGAATTACAACCACTGTCAGGGACATTGAGATATGTTTGGGTGAAGAAACTCTAGGGATCATTCTGGGGTGCTTGTAGCAGGAATTTGAACCATTTAAGGCTGCAAACCAATTGAAGAATTCACCAAGCTTGCCACAAAATGAGGAGAGATTAAGCGTGCAGGGCTACTTAAGAAGTTCCTCAATGGGGAATATCAGTTGGTGTTTGAGTTCATCAACAAAGTGTTGGTGCCTAGGACAGAAAAACGAACAGTTGCGTCTTCTTCTGACTTATTTCTCATGGAAAAGTTGGTTGATCTTGAAGAAATAAACCTCTCTGCTATCATGTTAGAGCACATGCACAGAGTAATGACCTGGAAAAAGGCCAAACATGTCATTCCGTATGGATATTTGCTGAATTTTTTATTTAACCACTTTGAAGTACCATTAGGAAGGGGAGTACTAGGTACCACCAAGCAGATGTTCACTGAGGCTACTCTACTGGAATGCGAGTGCAAGGAGGGACAAACTAAAGGTAGATCTCAAGTAGCAGCCGTTCTCGAGCAGCAGGCCACTCTCAAACGAAAAGTGGAAGATTTCACGGGTATTCTGAATGAAAAGGAGGTTGAAATTTCTAAACTTAAGTCTGAACTTCAGAAGGCAATCTCTAGCGGACCTGGTACCAGTCACGCTAACGAGGAGGGGCTGCAAAACTTGAGGGATGAAAATGCACTACTGCTGACGAAAAATTCCTCACTCAGTGAGGAGGTTAAGGCCCTCAATAGGAAAATTATCAAGGCTCATGAAGATGCCAATGAGTGCATGTTGTTGTTTATGCTCACCCTCTCTCCCTTTTCCCCTTCGTCCTAATTGTGTCTTAGTTGTCCTTAGTTTCTTCTCCGTTTACTCTTGTAACCCAAAATCTTGTGGCTTTATGTTGTGACTATTTACAGTGGTCGGTCTATGTGATATAATGTTCTTTCCATTTTCTGCCCTGTTCATGTGTACATTTATCGTCTCTTTTTGCTTTCATACGCATGTTCTGTGTGGCCTGTGGCCCTGAATTCTTAATTACCCTATGTTTTAACTTGGATATGTTTACTGCTTCTCCTTTTCAATGATGTCAAAAGGGGGACGTTTCGTTGCAAGTCGTTCGGGGATTAAGGGGGAACACTAGTTATTGAATGAATGTTAGTTCACTCATGTAAGGAGTTATGCAGGTTGTTTGTCATCATAGAAAAGGGGGAAATTGATACGTGCTTATGTTCCTAGATGTTTTGATGATCTCCTCACAAGTGCAGAGACCTGGTCCTCTGCAGAGTATGAATACTCGTCCAGTGGTCAAAGTGCTGAACAGATGTAAAAGCTGTCCGCGTCAGAAAGTTGGTGAAGTTGCAGAGTACTTCACCAATCAGAAGTGATGAAGTTGTTTGTATGATGAATAATAATTCTTCATGGTATATATCAAACAACAAACAACCGTATTCATCATTCATTCAAAGAGAGATATTTTCAAGCTTAAAAAATAACAAGGGACCTGATAGAAGTGCTTCTATTGCTTTCTGTACTAGCTGTAATTTTGTTTGCTTGTAATAGTTCTTATATTGTAGGGTTCGTTTAACTTGTGAAAGAAACGTTTCGATCTTGTGTGAATCATTGTAAGAACTAGGTTAAGGGTAACTTAGTTTCTTACTCTAAAGTCTACATTAATCGGTTAGGATTAGTATAGTGGGCAGTGTTGTATCTCCTCTGGTTCAACTAAGTGATATGAGGTATTGCTTAGTGTGGATATATGGAGATTAGCAGGCTAATCTCATTTCATAAACTAGCTTTTACTTTTGCTTGGAGAAGATTATTGGAAGCAGTTTGAAAAGTCTTGTTGAGAACAGGTCATGGTTTTACTCCGTTGAGCAAGGAGGTTTCCACGTAAAGTTGATTGTCAATCTTTACTTTAAGTATTTGTTCTTTACTATTATTACTGTAACTGTGGTAAGGATCTGGTCCCATCTACATAGGTGAACGCATACATTCCAACAAAGGGGTTCAATTGATATGTTTGTTATCGTCTTCATCGATGACATACTAAGCTATTCAAGGAATGAATAAAATCATGCTAGCCATCTCAGAATAGTTCTTCAGACTTTGAAAGATAAGGAGTTATATACTAAATTCTCTAAGTGTGAATTTTGGCTTGACTCTGTGGCATTCTTAGGCCACATTGTGTCTGGAGAGGGAATTAAAGTTGATACTCAGAAAATTGAGGCAGTGCAAAATTGGCCTAGACCCACATCTCCAACTGATATTAGGATTTTCTTGGGGTTGGCTGGCCATTACAAAAGGTTTATAGAGGGGTTCTAGTCCATTTTGTCTCCTTTGACGAAGTTGACTCAGAAAACAGTGAAATTTCAATGGTCTGAAGCTTGTGAGAAAAGCTTTCAGGAATTGAAGAAGAGGTTGACTACTTCCCCAATTTTGACTTTACCGAAAGATACTCAAGGTTTTGTGGTGTACTGTGATTCATCTAGAGTTGGTTTGGGTTGTGTCTTAATGCAGAATGGAAAAGTTATAGCTTATGCCTCCAGACAGTTGAAAGTTCATGAGAAAAACTATCAAACCCATGATTTAGAATTGGCTGTTGTAGTATGCGCTTTGAAGATATGGCGTCATTACTTGTATGGGGTGCATGTTGATGTATTTACTGATCACAAAAGTCTTCAATAAGTGTTCACTCAGAAAGAGCTTAATCTCAGACAAAGGAGGTGGTTAGAATTACTCAAGGATTGTGACACGAGTATTTTTTACCACCCAGGTAAGGCTAATGTTGTTGCTGATGCCTTGAGCAGGTTGTCTATGGGTAGTACTACCCATGCTGATGAAGAAAAGAGAGAGTTAGCGAAAGATGTGCATAGACTTGCATGCTTAGGAGTCCGACTAATGGACTCCACTTCATTAGTGTCAAAAGTGAAAGAAAAGCAAGACCAAGATCCCATTTTTCTTGAATTGAAGGAAAATGTTCATAAGCCAAAATTATTAGCTTTTGAACAAGGGGGGATGGTGTATTGAGATATCAAGGTAGATTATGTGTACATATGGTGGATGGACTCCAAGAGAGGGTCATAGAAGAAGCTCATAGCTCCAGGTATTCTATTTATCCGAGTTCCATAAATATGTATCGTGACTTGAGAGAGGTTTATTGGTGGAATAGCATGAAGAAGGGCATTGCTGAATTTGTCACTAAGTGTCCAAACTGCCAACAAGTGAAAGTAGAGCACCAAAGGCTCGGTGGTTTGGCTCAGAATATAGAACTTTCGGAATGGAAGTGGGAAATGATCAATATGGATTTCATCACAGGTATGCCAAGGTCTTGCATACAACATGATTCTATTTGGGCGATTGTCGATAGAATGACAAAATCAGCCTATTTTCTGCCGGTAAAGACTACCCATTCAGCAGAAGATTATGCCAGGTTGTATATTCTAGAAGTGGTAAGACTTCATGGAGTCCAGTCTCCATTATTTCATATAGAGGTGCGCAATTTACTGCACAGTTCTAGAAATATTTTTAGAAAGGCTTGGGCTCAAAGGTGAACTTAAGTACTGCCTTTCACCCTCAGACTGATGGGCAAGAAGAGCGCATTATTCAGACTTTAGAAGATATGTTGAGGGCTTGTGTAATTGATTTCAAAGGGAATTGGTATGATCACCTACCTCTCATTGAGTTTGATTACAACAACAATTATCACTCCAGCATCCAAATGGCTCCTTACGAAGCTCTATATGGGAGAAGATGCAGATCTCCTATTGGATGGTTTGAAGTTGGTGAAGCAGGGTTGATAGGACCATATTTAGTTCACCAAGCTATGGAGAAGGTGAAAGTGATTCAAGAAAGGTTGAAAACGGCACAGAGTCATCAAAAATCCTACACTGATGTTAGGAGAAGGGCGTTAGAGTTTGAAGTAGATGATTGGGCATATTTGAAAGTTTTACCCGTGAATGGTGTTATGAGGTTTGGTAAGAAGGGGAAGCTTAGTCCCCGGTATATTGGACCTTATCGCATAGCTAAGAGGATTGACAATGTAGCTTATGAATTGGAGCTACCACATGAATTAACAGCGGTTCATCCGGTATTTCACATCTCCATATTGAAGAAGTGCATGAGAGATCCTTCATTGATCATACCAACTGAAAATATTGGGATCAAGGATAGCTTATCTTATGAGGAGATTCCTGTTCAGATTCTAGATCGCCAAATTCGCAAGTTGAGAACAAAAGACGTAGCATTAGTCAAAGTCCTTTGGAGGAACCAATTTGTTTAGGAAGCTACTTGGGAAGCTGAGAAGGATATGAAGAAAAGATATCCACATCTCTTTGAATCCGAAGAAAGTGCATATCAAGGTACTAATTTTCTTCTTAGTACTATTTAAATTATGAGTGACCATGTTGTTTGTTTGCAATTGCTTTTGGGATGGTTGAACTTGATGTTACCACCCTTACCCTATTAAGAGTAATCTCATTCGAGGACGAATGTTCCCAAGAGGGAGATATTGTAACATCTCGCAACTAGAAAAAACTAGAAGGAAGCTTAAAATCTGGAAATAGTTACTTTTGGAAAGAATGAGGAAATCTGGAAATTTTTAAGTTAAAGTGAGTTTTTGGTCAACTTCAAATAATCATAACTCCTAGATCAGGATGATTTAGGTGTAGTTCCAGATATGATTAGAAAGCTCTTGGAATGATCTTTCTAACGCCGCCAAGTTTGCGCGATTCCGAGTTTGTATGAGTGAGTTATTCCCTTTGGAAGTTGGGCTGTTGGATTAAGAAAATGTCCAATCCAAAATTTTAAGGGGTATTTTAGTCTTTTCATTGCTCTATTATTTTAATCCGTTTTTAGGAGTTTAATATGGGTCAAATCAGATTTTAGTCAGTTTTAGAATTTGGGATTTCACGCTAAGGCTAAGGAGAAAGGAGAAGAGAAAAGAAGAAGGAGAAAAGGGCAAATTCATCAAGATCAATCAAGAAAGTTGGTGTTTCGCCAAGGATTTACTTCTATCATGTATGTGAGGCTCTCATAACGTTGGGATCGTTCTCCCACGAGCCAAGCATATTAATTTCAGTTTGGATTCGACCTAAATGAGTTTGAATATTGATGATCTTGATATCTATTCTTGAATTTGACTGAGTTGGGAAGTTGCTGAATTCGTTACGTCGCATCACAGAGTTGTTTTGAGTTACATTCTTAGGTATATTTGCTAGGTATCTGTATCTAAAAGTAATTTAAGAAAAAGAATCGAATTTAGGTGAATTGGGGTTAGAAAACGAAGAAGAAAATTCGTCGGACGATATTTGATATTAGTGGCGCGTCGCGCCCCCACTCCCCAGTTTTGAAAAATTCTGCTCCACATCGCGGAGCTGTCACAGAGTCTTCTGCCTCAAAATACGTTCTTGAAATAAAAATTTAATTATGCCTCCGCGTTGCAGACCCACTTTCGTATTTTGATTTTCGGTCTTTTCTCATGTTTAGCTATCTAAAATCATTCCTAAACAACATGAGATCTTTCCAATCACAAAATCACAATTCTTGAATCCATAATTCAATTCAAGGATCAGTTAAGAGTCAAGTCAAGAGCAGTTAAGGTCAAAGTCAAGAGAAGTCAAGAGTCAAGTTAAGATAAGTTCTTAATGTTTTCAAAAGTCTTACACAAATGTTCTAACTTTATTTTAAGACTTAAGTTTTGAGTTCAGTAAGAAGTAAAGTTGAAGTTCTTTTCTTCAAAGAAGTATATGGGGGCTATGTATTCCCAAAGAGATTTTAAAATGTTTTCACATTTAAATAAGAACGGAAACTGAGATTTCCAAAGAGCCTTCGGGCTAGTTTTCAGAAAAGAGTAATAGCTTTTTAAATGAAGCAAGAAGGGAAACCGAGATTTCCAAGATAACCTTTGAGCTAAGTTTTTGAGCACTAATCTCAAATCACAGAAGAAGTATATTTTTTTAAAAACACAAGAGCTAGTATATTTTTGGGAGTAATATTGAGCACCGAATTGGGGGCGAGCATGAGTTCAAATAACTCACGTCTCCTTAAAATCATGTAGCCACCATGGGTAGATAAGGGTCATACTTTTTAGATGAACCCTTTACACAATAGACTAGTGGATCCACTTAGTAGTTTAGGTCCTATACCTTTGGCCGGGTATAGGATACACTGGCAGCGTAAGGTAGATCGTTGTATTATCACTATAGCTCTTATGTGATGGTTGTCGGTTAGAGAAACTCCCACATAAGTTATTGTGCTTTTTATATACATCCGTTTATTGTATTTTAACATACATTTTAGAGTTATGTTGTATCATTTTATATACACAGAGTTGACATCATGTTTTTAAACAACTTTTCTTTATATTGCACTTGTTTTAAACTGTTTTATATTGAAGTGAGGTTAGTTAAGTATTCATGAGTTGAGAAGAACCAAGGTAAGTGTTTTTCTCAGATTCCCTTGCAAGTCTATGTTGTTTTAGCATTCCAACTCGCATACTTGTACATTCAATGTACTGATGCCAGTTGACCTGCATCGTCTTATAATGCAGACAGCATTCCAGTGCACCGTTGATCCAGTGAGCAGTTCAGAGTCAGTCGGTGAGCCTCCTTGCATTTCGGAGGATCTATTTTCATTGCTTTCTAGTTATTTCATTAGGATGTTGTGGGGTTTGTCCCAACATCCATCTCATTTATTTTAGAGGCTTCATAGACAGTCAAATGTTAGTCCTTTGAGTCTTTTCATTATCATTTCTTATTGTTAAGACTTGGGTTACCACTTTTGGCCAAGTTGAATGTTTAACCTTTAAACATTCTTAGCTATTTTATTATTCAGTTCAGTTAAGTGTTATTGATCATTATAAGTATGAATATTGTTTTCCGTTGAGTTAAGTAAGCCAGACCAGGATTCGCTTGGGGCCAGCAATAGTCTTCGAGTGCCAGTCCCGCCCAGGGTGTAGGCTCGGGGAGTGACATAAAGTTTAAATTTCACACTTTAAATTTTAAAAGATTGAAAATTTAAATTTCAAACATTAAAAGTATAAAAGTTTAAATTTCACACTTTAAAAGTTTGAAAATTTAAATTTCAAACTTTAAAACTATAAAACTATAAAAGTTTAAATTTCACACTTTAAAAGTTCGAAAATTTAAATTTCAAACTTTCAAACTTTAAAAGTATAAAATTTTAAATTTCACACTTTAAAATTTTTGAAAATTTAAATTTCAAACTTTAAAACTATAAAACTATAAAACTATAAAGTTTAAATTTCACACTTTAAAAGTTTGAAAATTTAAATTTAAGATAATAATAAAAAAAATTAAGGCGAATAGCCTATAGATTTTTATTAATATTAATTAAATAGTACAATTTGAGTTACAAAAAATTAGTAGAGTATTAAAAGATCTAATCTACACAGCCACCTTCTAGGAAAGGTTATGTTTGAATTAGACCTCGAATTATCATACTCATACTAATAGACATTTAAATTTAATAGTTCATGCTACCAAGGAAATCTTTTCTTAAATCATTTAACATTTCTCTAGTAACATGCTCTGGAATTGGTTGATTAGATAGTTCCTCAATTGCATCAACGCCGTCGTCACTAAAATCTTGCGTTATTTCATCAACGTCATTTTCAAATTTGGTCGGTAAAGGTGGACGACCATAACTCCTTCTCTCGCCATTAATCCAATCTAGAATAGTACTGATATCTCCAAGCTATCTGCTGCTAATGAATATCTATGCTCTCCAATTTGAAATCTTGCTGCACTAAAAGCGCCTTCCGAAGCTACTGAAGATACGTGAATAGTTAACACATCTCGAGCAACCGGTTGAAGTTTTGGAAATCACTTGCCGTGATTGCTCCACCATTCTAGAAGATCAGTAGTAGGTTCTGTATTTTGATTAATATATGCATCAAAATCATTTCTATCATTATGAGAAAGTTTAAGATAAGAATCTAGCATATCATCAATATCATATTCATTATATCTACACCTAGAACTTTGAGGTTCTTCATTACTTACTACATTTCTTCTATTAGAATTATACAAATCATACAATTTTCTAGCTTCAATTTTAATACTATCTTTAACATCTTGACAACTAGGTGTTTCATTATCTTCAATATCAATACCCAAATTAAAATACCTTTTATCTACCATTCGTAATGCATCTTCATCTTTGTAATGTGGGTTTAACAAACAAGCGGTTAAATAAATTTGAGGAATATGAATAAAATATTTTTTAAATTTTCAATCATTTTCTTAACAGATTCTTCAAATCTTGGTTTATTTTTGAATTTACAAAATTTACTAGAAATAGCACAAATATTAGGTAAAACAGAGCAAATTAAGTTCTTTTACGTCATTCCAATCATTATCATCAAGTCTATAGGTCATATTTGAATTATGAGCATTCCAAACCATTTGTAAAGGTTTCCTATACTCATAAGCGACTTCCAGCATTTCATATAAAGAATTCCATCTAGTACACACTTATTTTGGAATTTTTCTAGGTGGAAGATTAAATTCACGACAACGATTTTCAAAATCTCTATGTCTAGACTTAACTTGACATTTAAAAATAAAATAATATGCAGTTTCAAATTTTATGCAACCATCATTATACATTGCTATACCATCTCTAACAATCAAATTATATATGTGTGCAACACACCTAATATGAAAACCATCAATATAAACAGGGCAAAGAGACGATTTTAGTATTTCAACAACAAATGTATTATTAGAAGCATTATCTAAGGTGACACTAATTATTTTATCACAATTCAATAGTTTTGTAAAACATCTATAATTGTTTGAGTTATATAACTACCGGTTTTATGCATTTCATAACATTTATAACCTAAAATTCTTTTTCGCAAAGTCCAATTTTCATCAATCCAATGTGCGGTAATAGTGAAATAATCATTACCATTTACACTACGGCCCATATCATATGTAATAGCTATTTTACAATTATTATAATAAAATAAACAACGAAGATATTGAAAATGTTGAGCTTGATAATCAAAGATAGATTTTTTAATTGTATTTCTAGTAAAACCTTTAAACTGTGGATTATACACAATTTGAATATAATGAATAAAACCGGGATTTTCAGCAAAACTAAATGGTAAACCCATAACAACAATCATTTTAGCTAATTATTCAAGACCTTTTTCTCTACTATATGACCGTTGTATACTAGACCCAGAAACATTAGAAGGATTTAATTGTATTTGGACCATATTAGGGCCACCTACTCCTACAGTTTCAAGAAGGGGATACCATTCTTTTTATCTTCGGCAACATCTTTAGCATGCAAAAATTCATTTTTACAACATGACATTAAATGATTACTCAAATGTCCCGTACCACCTTGTTTTCCTACAATTTTATGATTCATTCTATGTTTACATTTATTACAAATAGCTTGTGTTTTATCTTCATTTTGAGTCATAAATTGCCACACAACTGATTTTTAGCATGTTCTACCTTAGTCCTAGGATGTATGGGGGGAACGGGAGCAGAACAACGAAAAGGAGCGGGACTAGGAGTGGGAGGGGGAGAGGGATTGAGAGTACTAGTACCCGTAGGTGGCTTAGTTTCATCATCATCATCATCAAAAGTAGCAATATAATCATTAACATTATCATGTTCATCATCTTTAGGCAATTCGTCATCAAAATTACCAAACCTTCTTTGTAAAGTTTCATGATAAGGAACTAATCCACTATTACTATCAATATTAAAAACAGTATCATTAACATGAGTATAATCATCCGTATTCATTCTTAATGTACTAGATTTTCTAGTTTTAGATTTAGAAGAACTACTGATTTTTTTATCAGTCGTGGAATTCGAGTTAAATAAATTAGTAATTGTCTCAACTATGGTTTTTTTACCTTTTTCAACATTTTTTTTACCGGAATTCATATTCAAATATGAAAAGTGAATAAATTATATATAATACGAAAATGTAATGCAAATAAATAATTACTCACAAAATAAATAAATAAATAATGCAAACAAATAAATAACTAAATGAGAAAAAGTGAGATGGAAGTTGGAACGAATGTACCAAACGTCTACTTAAAAAAGTAGACGTGTATGACTGAATGCCAAAAATTGAAAGTTGAATTTTGAAGCTCCAAATCCAATTTCCGAAGCCAAATTCGTAATTTTAACGAGAATAAGAGATTTAGAGAGTAGATCACTTGAGTGAGACTTTTGAGAGTTGTTAAGAGAGTAGAAGATAATATTTTTGTGAGTGAAACGAATGAAAGATTTGGGGTATTTATAGGTAAGAAAAAGGATGAAAATGGAGTTTTTAGAAGGTTGGGGTATTAAAAAAGTTTGGGGGGGAGGGGGATGTTTTGGGGAGTTATGGGGGTGAAAGAGCCGTTGGTGGGGCCCAAAACCCATTGCCCAACGGCTCTATCAACGGCTATTTTACAAATTTTTTTTAAAAAAACTGAACCGGTATTTACCGGACTGGGACTAACCGGTAAATCCTGGTTTCTGTCCCGTTACCCCTTTCGGACCCCCTAGACACCGGCCTTAACCGGGACAAGCCGGAACGAAATTGGACCGGTAACGGATCGGGACGAAATGATACCGGAACCGGCACCTCCCGGTTCCGTTGCCAGGCTTAGTCTGGAGCCCGGAGGAAGGTCGACTTTAACAAATTTAAAGACTAAATATAAAATCCAAAACTGTGCACCAGAGATTGAAGTGTTAAACCCTAAACGTTAATTCTCTCATCGGCGAGTAAATTGACCTTGCGAATCACTCGAACAGTAAGTGTGTTTTCTTCTGAATTCTGATTGCTTATTATTTTTTAATGACTGCAATTCCTTAATAAGCCTAAGTTCTTTCATTCAGTTCAAATTTATAGCATGTATTTGTGGTTGCTAATCAAATGTATCAAAAACTCTGATTGGTACTGGGTTAGCGAAGAAAGGAAAGTTCATTTGGTTCTTAAAAAGATAAAAATCAACGTTTTATGCTTACAATGGCAATAAGCCAGAAAAATGAGGAAATTTGTAGTTTTTATGGAAGAAAAATGTTTAGCTGGGCAGTCATTGGGCAATATTGTAGCTGAAATGAGAAAGAGTGGTTAAGGTCATGGATTTAGTATTAAAAATCTAAATTGAAATAGATTAATATAAGGTTTGAAAGTACATTTACTGTTGTTCCGAATAAGTTGATTTAGACTATGTGGTGAAGAACATTTAAGTGGAAGGAGAATCATGAGGTCTCATGTCAAATTCCAACAGAACCAAAGAACAAGCCGAAGGTAATTGATGCTCATACTTAGATGAATGAAGTGATGAGAGTGATCATTTACAATCACCAACCCGACAATGGTAGACTAAAAAACAACCAAGAGAAGTGAAGAGAGAAAGTGAACGAAAGAGTAGAGTTTGAGATGGTGGAGCTTATGGAATGTGGTAGATTGGTACGAGAAGAGAAACAGTCACTCTGCCAAGGTATGGAAAATAGGAATCCACATGCTAAGCCTCCAATTTACGCTGAAATTCAGATTATTGAATGTCCAATTTAACCCTATTGTTGTGGCTGCATGTTGACTCAGAGGTGTGTGTTTCTCCCCTCTTATATAACTCTTCCTATCTGCCTATGCCTAAGTCTAGGTGGATAAAGTTACTAGGTAACTTTGTTGGTGGGAAATAACTGGTACCCGGTGGAGTAGTCGAGGTGTAAGCAAGTAATTGACCAATATAAAAAAATAAAAATGTGGTGAAGTACATTTGATATATAATTTGCTGTTACAAAGATCGTTAGACTCAAATATCTGAAAATGTGTTCTAAATGTGGCTTGTCTTGATATCTATCTCATGTATGATATTCTTGTCAAAGCAGGCAATACAAAGTGTGCCGGTAATAAAAATTTTGCTCTGTTAGGTTCGGAGATCTTATGTTGTTGTTCGCCCTTTATCGACTGAAGCTGCGACAACAGTGAAGTCCACAAGATCAGGAGGTGGAAGTGGCATTACCACTAGTTTAGAAAGTGGCACTAGTACTGCCACAAGCACTCATGGCAAAGACACGCTAGGGAGGAGGCTTTTGAGTTTGATCTATGCAAAATGTAGTGTTGTCATTGCTATAAGCAACTAGAAGGAAGAGGGGCACCCTGTCCGCAAGTCTGAGCTCAATAGCATCGTGTGGGAGTTGCGAAAACACAAACGATATAAACATGCCCTTGAGGTTTCTCTTTTTTCTCATTAATTGTTCCATGATTTACTTTGAATCATTTCTTTCTTAGGCTTATAATGGTAGTGTATTGCAGCACTGGAATACTTTTTCTTCGACTGTTTTCTACCTAACTTCTATATTTTTCCATGAAAATTGTAAATGATTGATGGGCTAGGGTAGGAACTGTAAATAATCCATTTCTTTTGTTGAATATTCAAGTGAATTATTATGTGGTTAAATTGCTGAATATGAAGTCATTGTACATGGTGCCACCTTAGATTTTGAACAAGGGAGTTGCTTATCCAAAAAATGGTGTCATATGATTTAAAGGTAATTGCTTTCTACACTATTCCCAATTGCTACAGAGTCTCCTCACCTACAGAAGGAATCGCTAGAGTCTTCAAGCTTGCTGGAATGCCTTAGGTTATTGCAAATAAGAACTATGACCACTGACCAGTTAAGAACAAAATGTATGTTGTAAAAGCTTAACACAAACATGCATTTTATTTTTTCTGTTGTTTGTTCTTGTTTGTTTAAATTAATTATTGTCCTTGCTCTTGATTAAGTGTCTCATAGTTATATAAAAAGCCTTTGTGAGAAAAATCACAGTTTTCTGAAAAGCAAGGTGAGATGCCACTTTTAATAGCACTGAAATCTACAATGTTGATGGGATTATGTTTATAGATTTGTGAATGGATGAGGGTACAAGATGATATCCAACTATTATCTGGTGACTATGCAGTTCATTTGGACTTGATTGCAAAAGTTCGTGGAATAAACAGTGCGGAGAAGTTTTTTGAAGATCTACCTGATAAACTGAAGGTCCAGACCGGTGTACTACCCTTCTCCACACCTATGTCCAGCATAAGGACACTGCTAAAGCTAAATCTTTGATGGAAAAAATGTCTGAATATGGTTTCTTGAAGTACCATCTTCCTTATAATCATATGCTTACCCTATACATATCCCAAGGGAAACTAGAGAAAGTTCCAGGCTTGATTTAGGAATTGAATAAAAATACCTCTCCTGATATCGTCACATATAATCTGGAGTTGGCAGTTTTTGCATCACAGAATAATGTTGAAGCTGCAGAGAAAGCGTAACCTGAGCTAAAGAAGGCAAAATTGGACCCTGACTTGATAAGATTTAGCACATTAACCAACATCTACATTAAAAGCTCACTTCAGGATAAGTCAAATTCAACTTTGCGAGAAATGGAGAAAAGGATTTCCAGGAAGGATCGAACTGCATATGCTTCTCTCATTAATTTGCATACAAATCTACAGAACAAGGATGAAGTTTTCCGAATATGGAAGGAGATGAAGTCAATCTTTCGTAAAGTGAATGATACAGAATATAGTTGTATTATATCGTCGTTACTGAAGCTGGATGAATTCGGAGAAGCAATGAATATGTACACTGAATGGGAAGCTGTTTCTGTGACCAAGGATACTAGGATTGCAAATTTAATTCTTGCTGCTTACATTAACAAAAATGAGATGGAAAAGACTGTTGATTTTCACAACAGAATGATGCAGAAAGGCATATCTCCTAGCTACACCACTTGGGAGCTTCTTACGCGGGGTTATTTGAAGCAAAAGGAAATGGATAAAGTTCTCAAATTTTTCAAAAAAACTGTTTTGAGTGTTTCAAAATGGGATTCGGATGCAAAGATGGTTCGAGATATGTTTCATGTACTTGAAGAGCAGGGCGACATTCAGGTGGCAGAAGAGTTGCTATTTACCCTTCGACACGCTAAGTATATGGATACAGAGATATATAATGCACTTCTCCGAACTTATGTGAATGCGGGTAAAATGCTAATGATTGTTGCAGAGAGGATGAAAAAGGATAACGTGAAGATGGATGAGGAAACTCAAAAGTTAATTGGAATAACTAGCAAAATGACTGTAACTAAGGTTCCAAATGGAGTTGCTTAAGAATAAGGCTGGACTTTCAACTTTGTAAAATATTCAGATTTATGCACAAGAACTTGTACCCAAAGCATCTACTTCAAGCAAGATTGATGGATCCATTGAATACCAATTTTCTCTCTATAAATTTTTTGATTTGATTTTGTCTCACTCGAAACAATGGTAGAACATATTGATTCTAATTTCTCTGGTGGATGAAGAAGTACAAGAGTTCTTGTTTTCGCCACAAGAATCGTTCACCTATTAGTTCATATTTCTCTCTCAAACTCCGTCTTGAATCAGTGTGGCTTGTATAATAGAATTAGTGGACAACTGATTATAATAAAACATGATAAAGAATTCCTCAAAACATGCCTGTTTGAGCTATGAAAATTATCACGCACTCGACTTCCTAAAAAAACTGTGTAAAATTTCTACCATCACTGAGATATTAAGGTTAGAATTTACAAAAATAAACAAACTTATTACATGAACAAGTAATATATTTTCAAAGGAAAAAAAATCCACCAGGTCTTAAACACAACCGGAGCTAGTAAACAGGAGAGGACAGACTATCGCAAACTAAGAGATGACTCCTGATAGTAAAAGCATCTCCTCTTGGTGTTTAAGCAATAAAGGTGAAGAAGTTCTAGATTTTCTCATGTTTTCATCTTGAGAGGCTATAGGTGGTAATGTAGAAGATGAGATCACAGCATGGTAAGAAGAAGATGCTAGCTGTGCAAATGCTGGAACGGCACCACCTATAAGGTTTCAACCATGGAAAGAATGTCAAATGGAACCAAATTAAGGGAATACATTCAAGATTTACTCGTGTCAGAAGCATACAATCTAGAAACAATAATAGGTTAAAACAAAGAGCAAGTTATTTTACACAATAGACGGAGGTAAACACTTGGAAGAAGTAAAGTTCAAACCTGCTAGCCCTGCACATGCTGATGAGAAAACAATCACAGGAGGAGCCTGCATAAACTCAACACAAAGAATTACAAAAATAGCATTTAAACCGTCAATGAGAAAAAGCTAGAGATTAAAAATAAGTGTGGTTTGGAAAAAGAGCACTAAAAACAACCAGAGAATAGGAGTACAACAACAACAACATATCCACTGTAAGCCTCCTTGTACAGTATACCGTTTGTATCTCGCAATATAAGGAAATAGAAAAAAAAGAATAATAACTTACACCAACAAGGAAATGCAACCACATAGGTCCTTTAACCCACCTTCTAACAATCGGCATCACTGCAAGTAGGAATCAGAGGAAAAAGATAGAGACAAGACATGTTGGTTAACATTAATATGATTGTCATTCAAACAATATTTTCACATCAACTTGGATACCAGGTCCATTAAAAAACATTTATGCACAGTATTTGTATATAAATGTATCATCTTAGATTTGACATGTCTATTAAAAAAACAAACTCCACCATATAAAGTCGGAAAAAGATAGTATTTAGGCTCCAGTACAGATATGAACTTGATTAAAAAGGCACAATGACTCAAGAGATGCTTCCATGACAAGCCTACATTATCCTCAGACTACTATAGAAACCAAAAATGCATCTTTTGTAAAGTAAGAAGAATGATTTACAAAGAAACAACATACTACCAAAGATTTTTGCTCATCTTTTACACATTTTTAGTGCATGTGGTGTTGTTCGTCAGAAATCATTTAATAAGTATATTGTAAACACTAAACAGTACTTACCTACTAATAAGAAGATTTTCAACAGTAAAAGTAATTTAACAGCAAACGTTCAACTAAATTGTTAAGAGTTCGACGGTTCCTTTCCTTTTCGTCTGTGATAGGCAAGATTTATGTGATAAATGATTTTATAAGAACTGATTAAATCATGATAAACGGTCAATGATCAGAAAGTTGCCACAGCCTAGGAGGGAGTTATATGAAGCTTAAAAATGTGAGCTGTTTTAAATAATCTTCTTAAAGAACCAGCAGGAGAATGTCGAGATCCCATCAATTTGCAGTTTCTCAATAAGGAAAAATTGATGTTAATTAGCCTCAAATCACATAAGATAGCCAACCAGATGCTAAATTAAAGTCCAAACATTTGGAAATGGAGCTTAGGAGATGCCAAAGGAAATTTCTATATGGCAGTGGGGTGTGTTTGGAGTGCACATGTGGCGTCCATGTGGCATTTAACACACATGGATACTTCTGTTAACTAAAAGGGTAGGTGTGGCCCAATAGTTTGACGGGAAGGGTATTTTTTAGCCGAAATATAATTAAGGGTATATTTAAGCTATTTTGGATAGTTTAGGGTATGTTTGACCCTTTTCCGTTAAAAGAATAAGACATTCCATGTTCCTCCCAAACTAAGAATAAGAATAAGACATTTGCAACTTAGATTGAACGTTTAAGTGACCCAGGAATTTCTGAACATTGTAAAGAAAACAAATATAGAAGCAAATAAGGACATTCCAAATATACAAAAATAAATTTCCAGAACCAAAATTAAATCTTTGGCATCTTCCATTAGATATTATAGGTAAACCAAACGGCATGTTGTAATTATATTATTGTCCAGCCCTAAGAGAGAATGTTTTAGGTGATAGAACCAGTGAGTGAATAATGTAGAAATTCTTCCCATTTTATTTTCATAGAGTTACTTTCATCATGTTACAGCATGGTTGGGTTGCTATATGAAGAAGATTATACAACAAGTCAACAACTACATATTCATTCAAACCAATTGAAGTCGGTTATATGAATCACCAATATACGTTTTGCTACATATAAAGCATATTATAATCAATACACAATATTTCACCTTCGTAAGGGGGTATAAATACATAGAGCATGCTAGAAGCAAGATACGAATACAAAAAGAAACTAAGGAAGATGGACAAAATACTGATACGTACCATGGTTGAAGCCATAGAATGCACTTGTAGTACCACCAACTGCAGAACCAATCTGATATATTAGGGAAGTAGTTAAGTAAGGGAGTGGGGCTGGGGGAAGATGAATTAGGACAAGTAGATTTAGTAACCAAATCGGAATGTAATAAAATACAAACTACTAAGGCAAAAAATTTAAAACTGTCCTAATTTATGCTATAGATTTTCTACTAGCGATTTCATCAAACACTTTTTAAATGGTGGAATTCGAATAAAATTTAACACATCTCTAAAATTGTTGGTATTTTTATTTTATGTAACTGTCATATGTTTCAACATTCAAGAATTAAAATTTATTTAACAATTCAACTTCAAATACCAATGTTCCCACTATAACCAATTTTTCAAGTATGAATTCTTCAAATTTTCTTTTACTTCTAATGCTTTACACTATGCATATGCAATTTAATTTGTCAAATCCAGTGGTCTACTCAAATTCTGCACCACAAAATAAAGAGAGAATTGGATTTTATCATTCAAGAATTGGAAAAACAAAGTAGTGTCAATGTAAATCATTGATATCGAACCATAGAAAGGGTATCACGGATTAGAGGCGGAACTGTCCACTAACTTGTCTGCTGCAAGGGAATGAGATAATCACTCATACATATAACATTGTATTAACACTCAGAAATACGATGAAAAAACACACTTTTTTTTAATTAAAAAAAAAGAGTATAAGAATCAATTGTTTACCATCTCCTTAGAAAGAGGACCAACGCAATGTGGACATCTCACATTACTAAACTATTTTTGTTCATTTTGTTATAAGATTCTTTGTCTCTTCTAGAATTTGGTTCATTTGTCATCACCAATTCCATAGAATCTCTGCACACAGGTTCGATTAGAATGAAGGTAGCACAAATATCATATTAAAAGATAGCAAGTAAAGAAGTAGTGTACAGGTTCGATTAGAATGAAGGTAACACAAACACTTGAGCAGAATTCAATGCTTAAAATGTTAGTCTCAATCCTTTAGAATAACACCATAATGCTTAATAATGGTGCTACACCAGTTGAGTATATTTGTTACTATTTGTAGTGACTTTGAGACTTCAAAATAAATTAACGAATTAGACCTTGACCTATATGCAAATGGGTTTGGCGTTACACCACAATGTAGCTATATATTCCCAACCCTCTTGATCTGTCAGGAGTCAGGAAAGGAAGTATGGTGCAGCATCTTTCACAAAAGAGCATGCAAGGGACTTACATCAGCATCCTTATGGATCCAGCATATCAAACTTTTAATCCACAACAGTTACAGAGTGTTAGCAATCAGAGAGACAACTCAAATCATACGTTAAGAGCTCACCTCAAATTTTCCAATTTGGAGAATTAGAATGATTTTAGGTTTACAGTTAGAGGGGGAGGAGGGGTAGGGGGAGTGGAAGAAGAGAGAAGTAGAAGAATAAAAGATTTTTTTGCACAAAATTTACCAATTAATCAGCCTAGGGAAACTAGCAATTTGTTTCGATAGTTGCTACGTATTATTTTATAATGTATTGTATTATGTTATATTGTATGTATTATTTTAATGAATATAACATTTGGATAGATTGTATTATTCTCCGTTATTACATAATATCACACATTCATAATTTGAATGATAAATTCATTAGAAAAGTAGGATTAGGGTAGAATTACTATGTAAAGGTAGAATAAAAGATGAAATATGATTATTAAACTATAAATAAAGGCAAAAGGACAAGAAAATATCAAGATAACGACCCAATAATACCAAATCAATCGTTAAATAAAATGGGTTTTTTCATGGATATCTAACGATGAATTTAAATGATATAATACAATAAAATATAACTAACAATCAAAACAAATATTGTATTTAAACTAGAGAAAACACATAATAACCCCCGAACTTGGTCGGATAACTTACTTTAGCACTTAAACTACATGGACATTTAAATACCCCTTAGAATCTTTAAAGTGGATTAAATGCAACCCTAAGGGATTTTTATGTATTTTCTCCTTAAACTAACAATATAATAACAACCATCCATGTTAATCAGCCTAGTGTCATGTCCCGCCACTTCACAGTTCAAATTTGGAACTGGAATAAGGGGGAAGAATCTAGAGTTGTGGGGAGGTTAGTAGAACACTCTAGAATTCCCGAGAGAATTTCCAAGAAGACTCTAGAATAACTTAGAAGCTTTCTTGGAAAGCTTTAGAATTTCCTAGAATTAGTAGAGAATTATAGAAAATGGACAAAAGTGTAAATAAGTAGGGACTTGTAAAGTAATTATTATTTACACTTAGGCCCTTAGGAGGTAGTATAAATAGAAGGGCCTCTCATTTGTAAATCATCACTCAAGTTGTAAAGGTTTCTTCCATGTAATATAAGCCTTCTTCCAAACTTTCCGAAATCTTTCTAAGTCTTTCTTTGCATTCTCTTAGCGATCTTAGTCTTAAAGGCTAACTTGAGCTTACGAGATCTTTAAAGAATAGTGAGTAAGTTGTCAAGTGCCGCACAGAGCTTTAGCGAAAACTCTAAGTCTGTGACAACGTGGTATCAGAGCAAGGTTTATACTAAGGGAATGGCTAATGAAGGAGACGTAAACACCGCTAGCACCACCAACATCCGTTCGGAGGGAGGAAAAAAGAACCGCAAAGGAAAGAAGCACCAAAAGGGTAGTGAGGAAATGTTAATCGACCCCACACCAAGCGAGGGGCTAACATCTCACCCATTTTCGACCACTGAAGCAAGTGACGATGAACTTGGCGAGGAGGCCACTCACGTCGCCACTAGAGAGGAATGGGTCGCAAGGGTAGAAACGGTGAGGCAGGTCATGGAGATAGTAGGCCGGCGTTTGAATGTGGCCAATGGCAAATTCAAGACTCTCGAGGAGTTCACCCTTGAGGAGACCGACAACATCCGAGGGAGTTGGAGGGACGCTAGCGTGTCGAGTTCGAGATGAAGGAGGCTATCACTTCCTTGGAGTGTCGGCTCATAGAAAATCATCGTCGCTTGACCGAGATAGGGAGGCCAAGGTCGTGGCTCCCAAGCCACCTATGTTCAAAGGCGTCTGTGACGCGCAAAAGGTGGAGAATTTCCTATGGCATTAGGTGACTTCTTCAAGGGCAATAGAGTGAAGAGTGATGAGAGTAAGATCAACACCGTTGTGATGTACCTCTCAGAAATGACCATATTGTGGTGGAGGCATAAAGAGTCCAAAATAGGGAAAGGACTTTGCACCATCGACACTTGGGTGCAATTCCAAGTGGAGTTCAAGAAGGTTTTCTTCACTAACAATATCACATATGAGACGAAGCGCAAGTTTAAGGAGTTGAAGAAGACGAGCAGCATATGCGAAGGAGTTCACCACCCTCACGCTTCAAATTTCTAGCCTCACAGATGATGATATGTTGTTCCACTACATGGATGGGCTGCAAAATTGGGCCAGAACAGAGTTGGAATATCAACAGGTCAGGACTATCGATGAAGCCATCACGCAGGCCAAAGTTTTGACAGACTTCAGGAATAAGAAGCCCGACAGAGCCAGAGAAGAGGAAGTGAAAGGTAGTCATGACCATGGTGGGGGAGATCATGGCAAAGTCGAAGAGCAGCAGCCACATCCTAAGAAGTATGATACCTATAAGATCGTTGGCAAGAAGTTTGGACGTCATGGCGACACGAAGAGAAAGGCATAGACTGCCAAAAAAAGTGGTTGCTACATATGCGGTGGGCCGCATGGCTATGCTAGGTGCCCTAAACTGAAGTGCCTTGGTGCTATCCTACGAGAGTGGAAAGAGAAAGATGCACATGAATAAGGTCAAGCTGCAGAGAATACGCAGTTGGGATCCATAGGTCTATGCGGAGACATCATGAAGCAGCCATAGAATCCAAGAGGATACAACGCAGTATGTCGACCTCATGATCAATGAAAGACCCGCTCGTGCTATGGTCGACACGGGTGTAGAGGCCAATATCATGACCAAGACGGTAGCGACAAGGTTGGGGCTGAGTTACAGTCCATGTAACGCCCAACTCATGATGGTCAATGCACCACCGACTCCTATGTGTAGAGTCGCGCATGGAGTAAGCATCATACTAGGCGAGTGGCAAGGTAAGAACAACTTCACAGTCTCTCATTTAGACCACTTCGATATAATTCTAGGGCAGGAGTTCTTCCAAGAATGCCAAGCGGTGATCGACCCTTACCTCCAACGACTTCTAGTCATGCAGCAAAGAGGATCATGTATAGTGCCCCTGGTTAAGGTACCGAAGACGGAAGAACAAGTATGTCTGACAGCCATGCAGCTCGTAAGAGGCCTTAAGAAGAAGGAGTTAGCATTTATAGACACCATTTCAAGTTTGAAAGAAGACAATGATACAAAAAAAGTCCTTGCCACCCTGCATGAAGAAGGTTCTAGAAGAGAACAACGTCGTGATGCCAAAGAAGCCACCAAGGCGTATGCCTCCTAGGAAGGAGGTAGATCATAATACCGAGCTGAAAGATATCATGAAGCAACTAAATGAGTTGCATGAAGGCATTGATCGAGTCAATGGATTATTGGTCTTGCATACGAGAAGACAAGACTCACTTAGCGATGCAGCAACGACGCGACGCGATCGTCTCATCAATAGGTGGGGGAGAGTGTCATGTCCCGCCACTTCACAGTTCAAATTTGGAACTGGAATAAGGGGTAAGAATCTAGATTTGTGGGGAGGTTAGTAGAACACTATAGAATTCCCAAGAGAATTTCCAAGAAGACTCTAGAATAATTTAGAAGCTTTCTTGGAAAGCTTTAGAATTAGTAAAGAATTACGATGAAAAAACAAACAATTTTTTTAAAAAAAAAGAGTACAAGAATTAGTTGTTTCCCATCTCCTTAGAAAGAGGGCCGGCGCAATGTGGACATCTCACATTACTAAAACTATTTTTGTTCATTTTTTTATAAGATTCTTTGTCTCTTCTGGAAGTTGGTTCATTTGTCATCACCAATTCCACAGAATCACTGCACACAGGTTCGATTAGAATGAAGGTAGCACAAATATCATATTAAAAGATAGCAAGTAAATAAATAGTGCACAGGTTCGATTAGAATAAAGGTAACTCAAACACTTGAGCAGAATTAAATGCTTAAAATGTTAGTCCCAGTCCTTTAGAATAACACTGTGATGCTTAATGATGGTGCTACGCTAGTTGAGTATATTTGTTACTATTTGTAGTGACTTTAAGACTTCAAAATAAAATTAACGAATTAGACCTTGACCTATAAGCAAACGGGTTTGACGTTACACCACAATGACGAAGCTATATATTTCCAACTCTCTTGATCTGTTAGGAATCAAGACAGGAAGTATGGTGCAACATCTTTCACAAAACAGAATGCAAGGGACTTACATCAGCATCCTTATGGATCCAGCATATCAAACTTTTAATCCCCAATAGTTATAGAGTGTTAGCAATTAAGAAATCCAACTTTTTTAATCCCCATTAGTTATAGTGTGTTTTTTAATTGTGTGTTATAGTTATAGCGTATTAGCAATTAAAATATCTAACTATTTATTACTATCCCTATGGCAGATAGATAACTTGTTGATTCTGATGCTTTAACGATGTGTCATAATGCATGCCATCCAAAACAGGGACAATTGGGGAAAAAAGAAAGTTGGGATCCTTTGTCTAATTTACTCAACAAAGTATTTTATCATAACTGTAAAAATGGGAGAA
>JAJOOD010000503.1:0-40461 GCA_029582525.1 Solanum tacnaense
GCAGGTAAACCCCCCATTTTTCAAATTTTTGTGTGCTATAGTTCATGTACTTTTTGGTGATCTGGAATTTCAATATAATTTTTGCCAAAATATTTTGTGGACGTCCATTAAGACCTTAGCTATGGAGTTAGTTAACCCTCACGGCCAAAACGTCCCATTTTGAAGGTCAAATATACCCCAGAGAAGGTAAACCCCCATTTTGCCGATTTTCGTGTGCATTAGTCCATGAACTCTTTGGTGATCTGGAATTCCGACATAATTATTGCCAAAATCTTTTGTGGACATCCGTTAAGAGCTTAGCTATGGATCCAGTTAGCCCTCACTGCCAAAACGTCCCATTTTGAAGGTCAAATATGCCCAGAGCAGGAAAATCCCCAATTTTGCCGATTTTCGTATGCTTTATTCCATGGACATTTTAGTGATCTGGATTTTGACATAATTTTTGCCAAAGTTTTTCATGGACATCCGTTAAGACCTTAGCTGTGGAGCCAGTTAGCCCTCACGGCCAAAACATCCCATTTTTAAGGTCAAATATGACCTAGAGCAGGAAAACCCCCAATATTGCCGATTTTCGTGTGCTATAGTCCATGGACTTTTTGGTGATCTGGATTCCGACATAATTTTTGCTAATGTTTTTCGTGTCCGTCCGTTAAGACCTTAGCTATGGAGCCAGTTATCCCTCACGGCCAAAACGTCCCATTTAGAAGGTCAAATGTGCCACAGAGCAAGTAAACCCCCATTTTGCCCATTTTCGTGTGTTATAGTCCATGGACTTTTTGGTGATCTAGAATTCCGACTTCATTTTTTCAAAAAGTTGTCGTGGACGTCTGTTAAGACCTTAGCTATGGAGCCAGTTAGCCCTCACGGCCAAAACGTCCCATTTTGAAGGTCAAATGTGCCCCAGAGCAGGTAAACCCCCCATTTTGCCGGTTTTCGTGTGCTATAGTCCATTGACTTTTTGGTGATCTGGAATTCCAACATTACTTTTGCCAAAAAATTTCGTAGACGTCCGTTAAGACCTTAGCTAAAGAGCTAGTTTACCCTCACGGCCAAAAAGTCCCATTTTCGAGGTCAAAAGACCCACGGATCAGGTAAACCTCCTATTTTGCTGATTTTTGTGTGCTATTGTCCATGGAATTTTTGGTGATCTGGTATTCCGATAAAAGTTTTGCCAAAATTTATCGTGGACGACCGTTAAAACCTTAGCTATGGCACCAGTTTGCCCTCATGGACAAAACATCTCATTTTGAAGGTCTAATGTTCCCCGGAGCAGGTAAACACCCCATTTTACCCATTTTTGTGTGCTATAGTCCATGGCCTTTTTGGTGATCTAGAATTCCGACCTCATTTTTTCAAAAAGTTGTCGTGAACGTTCGTTAAGACCTTAGCTATGGAGCTTTTTAGCCCTCACGGCCAAAACGACCCATTTTGAAGGTCAAATGTTCCCCAGAGCAGGTAAACCCCTCATTTAGCCGATTCTTTCATGTGTAATAGTCCATGGACTTATTGATGATCTGGAATTCCGACATAATTTTTGCCAAAACTTTTTGTGGACGTTCGTTAAGACCTTAGATAAGGAGCTAGTTAGCCCTCACGCCAAAACGTCCTATTTGAAAGTCAAATGTACCCCCGAGCAGGAAAACCCCCCAATTTTGCCAATTTTCGTATGTTATAGTCCATGGAATTTTTGGTGATCTGGAATTCCGACATAATTTTTGCAAAAAAATTTCGTGGACGTTCGTTAAGACCTTAGATATGGATCCAGTTAGCCCTCACGGCCAATACATCCCATTTTGCCGATTTTTGTATGCTATTGTCCATGCACTTTTTGGCGATCTAGAATTCCGACCTCATTTTTGCCAAAAGTTTTCGTGGACTTCTGTGAAGACCTTAGCTAAGGAGCCAATTAGCCTCACGGCCAAAACGTTCTATTTTGAAGGGCAAATTTGCCCCAGAGCAAGTAAACCCAGCATTTTGCCGATTTTCGTGGGCTATAGTCCATGGACTTTTTGGTGATCTGGATTTCGACATAATTTTACCAAATTTTTTTCGTGGATATACGTTAAGACCTTAGATATGGAGCAAGTTAACCCTCACGGCCAAAACGTCCCATTTTCAAGATCAAACGACCCCCTGGATCAGGTAAACCCGCCATTTTGCCGATTTTTGTGTGCAACAGTCCATGGACTTTATGGTGATCTGCAATTCCGACATAAGCTTTTCAAAAAAAAAATTGTGGACGACTGCTAAGACCTTAGCTAATGAGCAAGTTAGCTTTAACGGCAAAAACGTCCTATTTTGAAGGTCAAATGTGCCCCCGATCAGGAAAACCCCCAATTTAGCCGATTTTCATATGCTATAGTCTATGGACTTTTTGGTGATCTGGAATTCCGACATAATTTTTGCAAAAAATTGTCGTGGACGTTCGTTAAGACCTTATATAAGGAGCCACTAATCCGTCACGGCCAAAACGTCCCATTTTGAAGGTCAAATGTGCCCCCGAGCAGGAAAACCCACAAGTTTGGCAATTTTCGTATGCTATAGTCTATGGACTTTTTGGTGATCTGGAATTCCGACATAATTTTTGCCAAAACTTTTCGTGGACGTTCGTTAAGACCTTAGCTATGGAGCTAGTTTGCCCTCACGGCCAAATCGTCCTATTTTGAAGGTCAAATGTGCCCCCGATCTGGAAAACCCCCAATTTAGACGATTTTCGTATGTTATAATCAATGGACTTTTTGGTAATCTGGAATTCCGACATAACTTTTGCTAAAAAATTTCGTAGACGTCCGTTAAGACCTTAGCGAAAGAGCTAGTTAACCCTCATGGCCAAAAAGTCCCATTTTCAAGGTCAAACGAAACACGGATCAGGTAAACCCCCTATTTTGCCGATTTTTGTGTGCTATAGTCAATGGAATTTTTGGTGATCTGGTATTCCGATATAATTTTTGCCAAAACTTTTCGTGGACGTTCGTTAAGACCTAAGATATGGAGCTAGTTAGCCCTCACAGCCAAAATGTCTTATTTTGAAGGTCAAATGAGCCCCCGAGAAGGAAAACCCACAATTTTGACAATTTTCGTATGCTATAGTCTATGGACTTTTTGGTGATCTAGAATTCCGACATAATATTTGCCAAAACTTTTCGTAGACGTTCGTTAAGACCTTAGCTATGGATCTAGTTAGCCCTCACGGCCAAAACGTCACATTTTGAAGGTCAAATATGCTCCAGAGCAGGTAAACCCCTTATTTTGCCAATTTTTGTTTGCTATAGTCCATTGACTTTTTGGTGATATGGAATTTCAAAATAAGTTTTGCAAAAAATTTTGGTGGACGTCCGTTAGGACCTTAGCTATGGAGCCAGTTTTCCCGCACGGCCAAAACGTCCCATTTTGAAGGTCAAATGTGCCCTAGAGCAGGTAAACCCCTTATCTTGCCGATTTTAGTGTTCAATAGTCCATGGACTTTTTCGTGATCTGGATTTCCGACATAACTTTTGCCAAAAAATTTTGTCTACTACATGAAGACCTTAGCAAAAGAACTAGTTAACCCTCACGGTCAAAAAGACCCATTTTCAAGGTCAAAAGACCCATGGATAAGGTAAACCCCCTATTTTAGTGTTCGTTAAGACCTTAGCTATGGAGCTAGTTTGTCCTCACGGCCAAAACGTCATATTTTGAAGGTCAAATGTGCCCCCGAGCAGTAAAACCCCCAATTTTGCTGATTTTCGTATGCTATAGTCTATGGAGTTTTTTGACATCTCAAATTCCGACATAATTTTTGCAAAAAATTTTCGTGGATGCTCGTTAAGACCTTAGATATAGAGCCAGTTAGCCTTCACAGCCAAAACGTCACATTTTGAAGGTCAAATATGCTCCAGATCAGGTAAACCCCTTGTTTTGCCAATTTGCGTGTGCTATAGTCCATTGACTTTTTGGTGATATGGAATTTCAACATAATAATTGCAAAAAGTTTTGGTGGACGTCCGTTAGGACCTTAGCTATGGAGCCAGTTTTCCTGCACGGCCAAAATGTCCCATTTTGAAGGTCAAATGTGCCCCAGAGTGGGTAAACCCCCCATTTTGCCGATTTTTGTGTACTATAGTCGATGGACTTTTTCGTGATCTGGATTTCCGACATAACTTTTGCCAAAAATTTTTGTCTACTACATTAAGACCTTAGCTAAAGAACTAGTTAACCCTCACGGTCAAAAAGACCCATTTTCAAGGTCAAAAGACCCATGGATCAGATAAACCCCCTATTTTGCCGATTTTCGTGTGCTATAGTCCATGGAATTTATGGTGATTTGGTATTCCGATATAATTTTTGCCAAAATTTTTCGTGGATGACCGTTAAGACCTTATATATGGCGCTAGTTATCCCTCACAGCCAAAACATCTCATTTTGAAGGTCAAAATTTCTGCGGAGCAGGTAAACACCCCATTTTGCCGATTTTCATGTGCTATAGTCCATGGACTTTTTGATGCTCTAGAATTCCGACCTCATTTTTTCAAAAAGTTGTAGAGGACGTCCGTTAAGACCTTAGCTATGTAGCCAGTTAGCCCTCACGCCCAAAACGACCCATTTTTAATGTCAAATGTGACCCAGAGTAGGTAAACCCCCCCATTTTGCCGATTTTCATGTGCTATAGGTCATGAAATTCCGACATAATTTTTGACAAAACTTTTCGTGGACTTTCGTTAAGACCTTAGTTATGGAGCTAGTTAGGCCTCACGGCAAAGACGTCCTATTTTTGAAGGTCAAATGTTACCCCGAGCAAGAAAACCCCAAATTTTGCCAATTTTCTTATGCTATAGTACATGAACTTTTTGGTGATCAATAATTCCGACATAATTTTTGCAAAAAAATTTTGTGGACGTTCGCTAAGACCTTAGATATAGAACCAGTTCTCCCTCATGGCCAAAACGTCCCATTATGAAGGTCAAATGTCCCCCAGAGAAGGTAAACCCCCTAATTTGCCGATTTTCGTGTGCTATAGTCCATGGACTTTTTGGTGATCTGGATTCCGACATAATTTTTGCAAAAAATTGTCGTGGACGTTCGTTAAGACCTTATATATGGAGCCACTTAGCCCTCACGACCAAAACGTCCCATTTTTAAGGTCAAATATGCCCCAGAGCAGGTAAACTCCCTATTTTGCCGATTTTCGTATTCTATAGCACATTGACTTTTTGGTGATCTGGAATTCGAACATAATTTTTGCAAAAAGTTTTGGTGGACGTCCGTTAAGACCTTAGCTATGGAGCCACTAATCCGTCACGGCCAAAACGTCCCATTTTGAAGGTCAAATGTGCCCCAGAGCAGGTAAATCCCCCATTTTGCCGATTTTCATGTGCTATAGTTCATAGACTTTTTGGTGATCCAGAATTCCGACATAATTTTTGCCAAAACTTTTCGTGGACGTTCGTTAAGACCTTAGCTATGGAGCTAGTTTGCCCTCACGGCCAAATCATCCTATTTTGAAGGTCAAATGTGCCCCCGATCTGGAAAACCCCCAATTTAGCCGATTTTCGTATGTTATAATCAATGGACTTTTTGGTGATCAGAAATTCCGACATAACTTTTGCTAAAAAATTTCGTAGACGTCCGTTAAGACCTTAGCGAAAGAGTTAGTTAACCCTCATGGCCAAAAATTCCCATTTTCAAGGTCAAACGACCCACGAATCAGGTAAACCCCCTATTTTGCCGATTTTCGTGTGCTATAGTCAATGGAATTTTTGGTGATCTGGTATTCCGATATAATTTTTGCCAAAACTTTTCGTGGACGTTCGTTAAGACCTTAGATATGGAGCTAGTTAGCCCTCACAGTCAAAACGTCCTATTTTGAAGGTCAAATGTGCCCCCGAGAAGGAAAACCCACAATTTTGACAATTTTCGTATGCTATAGTCTATGGACTTTTTGTGATCTGGAATTCCGACATAATATTTGCCAAAACTTTTTGTGGACGTTCGTTAAGACCTTAGCTATGGATCAAGTTAGCCCTCACGGCCAAAACGTCCTATTTTGAATGTCAAATGTGCCCCCGAGCAGGAAAACCCCCAATTTTGTCGAGTTTCGTATGCTATAGTCCATGGACTTTTTGATGATCTGGATTTTCGACATAATATTTGCAAAAAAATTTCGTGGATGTTCGTTAAGACCTTAGATATGGAGTCAGTTAGCCCTCACAGCCAAAACGTCCCATTTGGTAGGTCAAATATTCCCCAAAGCAGGTAAACCCCCTATTTTGCCGATTTTCGTGTGCTATAGTCCATTGACATTTTGGTAATCTGGAATTCCAACATAAGTTTTGCCAAAAATTTTCGTAGACGTCCGTTAAGACCTTAGGTAAAGAGCTAGTTAACCCTCACGGCCAAAAAGTCCCATTTTCAAAGTGAAAAGACCCACGGATCAGCTAAACCCCCTATTTTGCTGATTTTCGTATGCTATAGACATGGAATTTTTGGTGATCTAGTATTCCGATAAAAATTTTGCCTAAATTTTTCGTGGACGACCGTTAAGACCTTAGATATGGTTCCAGTTTGCCCTCACGGCCAAAACATCTCATTTTGAAGGTCAAATGTTCCCCGGAGTAGGTAAACACCCGTATTTTGCTGATTTTCTTGTGCTATAGTCCATGGTATTTTTGGTGATCTAAAATTCCGACATAATTTTTGCAAAAAATTTTCGTGGACGTTCGCTAAGACCTTAGATATGGAACCAGTTAGCCTTCACGGCCAAAACGTCCCATTTTGAAGGTCAAATGTCCCCGAGAGAAGGTAAACTCCCTATTTTGCTGATTTTCGTGTGCAATAGTCCATGGACTTTTTGGTTATCTGGAATTCCACGTGGACGTCCGTTAAGACCTTAGATAAGGAGCTAGTTAACCCTCACGGCCAAAAAGTCCCATATTCCAGGTCAAACGACCCACGGAACAGGTAAACCCCCCTATTTTGCCAATTTTCGTGTGTTATAAGTCAATGGAATTTTTGGTGATCTGGTATTCCGATATAATTTTAGCCAAAACTTTTCGTGGACGTTCGTTAAGACCTTAGATATGGAGCTAGTTAGCCCTCACGGCCAAAATATCCTATTTTGAAGGTCAAATATGCCCCTGAGCAGGAAAACCCCCAATTTTGCCAATTTTCCTATGCTATAGTCCTTTGACTTTTTGGTGAACTGGAATTCCGACATAATTTTTGCCTAAACTTTTCGTGGACGTTCGTTAAGACCTTAGCTATGGAGCTAGTTAGCCCTCACGGCCAAAACGTCCTATTTTGAAGGTCAAATGTGCCCCTGAGCAGTAAAACCCCCAATTTTGCCGATTTTCGTATGCTATAGTCCATGAACTTTTTGGACATCTCAAATTCCGACATAATTTTTGCAAAAAATTTCGTGGATGTTCGTTAAGACCTATGATATGGAGCCAGTTATCCCTCACAGCTAAAACGTCACATTTTGAAGCTCAAATATGCTCCAGAGCAGGTAAACCCGATATTTTACCGATTTTCGTTTGCTTTAGTCCATTGACTTTTTGGTGATATGGGATTTCAAAATAATTTTTGCAAAAAGTTTTGGTGGACGTCCGTTAGGACCTTTGCTATGGAGCCAGTTTTCCCGCACGGCCAAAACGTCTCATTTTAAAGGTCAAATGTGCCCCAGAGCAGGTAAACCCCCTATTTTGCGTGGACGTTCGTTAAGACTTTAGATAAGGAGCTAGTTAACCCTCACGGCCAAAAAGTCCCATATTCCAGGTCAAACGACCCACGGATCAGGTAAACCCCCTATTTAGCCGATTTTCGTGTGCAATAGTCCATAGACTTTTTGGTTATCTGGAATTCCACGTGGACGACCATTAAGACCTTAGATAAGGAGCTAGTTAACCCTCACGGCCAAAAAGTCCCATATTCTAGGTCAAACGACCCACGGATCAGGTAAACCCCCCTATTTTGCCGATTTTCGTGTGTTATAAGTCAATGGAATTTTTTGTGATCTGGTATTCCGATATAATTTTTGCCAAAACTTTTCGTGGACGTTCGTTAATACCTTATCTATGGAGCTAGTTAGCCCTTACGGCCAAAACGTCCTATTTTGAAGGTCAAATATGCCCCCGAGAAGGAGAAGCCCCAAATTTGCCAATTTTCGTATGCTATAGTCAATGGACTTTTTGATGATCTGGAATTCCGACATAATTTTTGCCAAAACTTTTCATGGACGTTCGTTAAGACCTTAGCTTTGGAGCTAGTTAGCCCTCACGGCCAAAACGTCCTATTTAGAAGGTCAAATGTGCCCCCGAGCAGTAAAACCCCCAATTTTGCCGATTTTCGTATGCTATATAATCTATGGAGTTTTTTGACATCTCAAATTCCGACATAATTTTTGCAAAAAAATTTCGTGGATGTTTGTTAAGACCTTAGATATGGAGCCAGTTAGCCCTCACAGCCAAAACGTCACATTTTGAAGGTCAAATATGCTCCAGAGCAGGTAAACCCCTTATTTTGCCAATTTTCGTTTGCTATAGTCCATTGACTTTTTGGTGATATGGAATTTCAACATAATAATTGCAAAAAGTTTTGGTGGACGTCCGTTATGACCTTAGCTATGGAGCCAGTTTTCCTGCACGGCTAAAACGTCCCATTTTGAAGGTCAAATGTTCCCCAGAGCAGGTAAACCCCCCATTTTGCCGATTTTTGTGTGCTATAATCCATGGACTTTTTGGTGATTTGGATTTCCGACATAACTTTTGCCAAAATTTTTTGTCTACTACATTAAGACCTTAGCTAAAGAACTAGTTAACCCTCACGGTCAAAAAGACCCATTTTCAAGGTCAAAAGACCCATGGATCAGGTAAACCACCTATTTTGCCGATTTTCGTGTGCTATAGTCCATGGAATTTTTGGTGATCTGATATTCCGATATATTTTTTGCCAAAATTTTTCGTGTATGACCGTTAAGAGCTTATCTATGGCGCCAGTTAGCCCTGACGGCCAAAACATCTCATTTTGAAGGTCAAATTTTCCCCGGAGCGGGTAAACACTCCATTTTGCCGATTTTCATGTGCTATAGTCCATGGACTTTTTGATGCTCTAGAATTCCGACATCATTTTTTCAAAAAGTTGTAGAGGACGTCCGTTTAGACCTTAGATAAGGAGCTAGTTGTCCCTCCCGGCCAAAAAGTCCCATTTTCATGGTCAAAGGACCCACGGATCAAGTAAACCCCATATTTTGCCAATTTTTGTGTGCTATAGTCAATGGAATTTTTGGTGATCTGGTTTACGATATAATTTTTGCCAAAACTTGTCGTGGACGTTCGTTAAGACCTTAGATATTGAGCTAGTTAGCCCTCACGGACAAAACGTCCTATTTTGAAGGTCAAATGTGCCCCCGAGCAGGAAAACCCCAATTTTGCCATTTTTCGTATGCTATAGTCAATGGACTTTTTGGTGATCTGGAATTCCGACATAATTTTTGCCAAAACTTTTCGTGGACGTTCGTTAAGACCTTAGCTATGGATCTAGTTAGCCCTCACGGCCAAAACGTCCTATTTTGAAGGTGTAATGTGAACCAGAGCAGGTAAACCCCCCATTTTGCCGATTTTCATGTGCTATAGTTCATGTACTTTTTGGTGATCTGGAATTCTGACATAATTTTAGCCAAAACTTTTCGTGGACGTTCGTTAAGACCTTAGCTATGGGGCTATTTAACCCTCACGGCCAAAACGTCCTATTATGAAGGTCAAATGTGCCCCCGATCAGGAAAACCCACAATTTAGCCGATTTTCGTATGCTATAGTCCATGGACTTTTTGGTGATCTAGAATTCCGACCCCAATTTTGCAAAAAATTTTCTTGGACGTTCGTTAAGTCCTTAGATATGGAGCCAGTTAGCCCTCACGGCCAAAACGTCCCATTTTGAAGGTCAAATATGCCCAGAGCAGGTAAACCTCCTATTTTGCCGATTTTCGTATGCTATAGTCTATGGACTTTTTGGTGATCTGGAATTCCGAAATAATTTTTGCAAAAAATTTTCATAGATGTTCGTTAAGACCTTAGATATGGAACCAGTTATCCCTCACGGCCAAAACATCCATTTTGAAGGTCATATGTGCCCCAGAGCAGGTAAACTCACCATTTTGCCGATTTTCGTGTGGTTTAGTCTTTGGACTTTTTGATGATCTGGAATTCCGACAGAACTTTTGCCAAAAATATTTGTAGACGTCCGTTAAGACCTTAGCTAAAGAGCTAGTTAACCCTCACGGCCAAAAAGTCCCATTTTCAAGGTCAAAATACCCACGGATCAGGTAAACCCCTATTTTGTCGATTTTCGTTTGCTATAGTCCATGGAATTTTTGATGATCTGGTATTTCGATATAATTTTTGCCAAAATTTTTCGTGGACAACCGTGAAGACTTTAGCTATGGCGCCAGTTAGCCCTCACGGCCAAAACATCTCATTTTGAAGGTCAAATGTTCCCCGAAGCAGGTAAACACCTCATTTTGCCTATTTTCGTGTGCTATAGTCGATGGACTTTCTGTTGATCTAGAATTCCGACCTCATTTTTTCAAAAAACTGTCGTGTAAGTCCTTTAAGACCTTAGCTATGGAGCCAGTTAGCCCTCACGGCCAAACCGACCTATTTTGAAAGTCAAATGTGCCCCAGAGCAGGTAAACCCCCCATTTTGCCTATTTTCATGTGCTATAGTCCATTGACTTTTTGGTGATCTGAAATTCCGACATAATTTTTGCAAAAAATTTTGGTGGACGTTTGCTAAGACGTTAGATATGGAACCAGTAAGCCCTCACGGCCAAAACGTCCCATTTTGAATGTCAAATGTCCCCCAGAGAAGGTAAACCCCCTGTTTTGCCGATTATCGTGTTCTATAGTCCATGGACTTTTTTGTGATATGGAATATCACGTGGACGTCCGTTAAGACCTTAGATAAGGAGCTAGTTAACCCTCACGGCCAAAAAGTCCCACTTTCAAGGTCAAAAGACCAACGGATCAGGTAAACCCCTTATTTTAGCGATTTTCGTCCATTAATACCTTAGCTAAAGAGCTAGTTAACCCTCATGGCCAAAAAGACCCATTTTCAAGGTCAAAAGACCCACGGATCAGGTAAACCCACTATTTTAGCGATTTTCGTGTGCTATAGTCCATTGACTTTTTGGTGATCTGGATTTCGACATAACTTTTGCCAAATTTTTTTGAAGACGTCTATTAAGACCTTAGCTAAAGAACTAGTTAACCCTCACGGCCCAAAAGACCCATTTTCAAGGTCAAAAGTCCCACGGATCAGGTAAACCCCCTATTTTGCCGATTTTCGGGTGCGTATAGTCCATGTAATTTTTGGTGATCTGGTATTCCGATATAATTTTTGCCAAAATTTTTCGTGGACGACCGTTAAGACCCTAGCTATGGCGCCAGTTAGCCCTCACGGCCAAAACATCTCATTTTGAAGGTAAAATGTTCCCCGACGCACGTAAACACCCCATTTTGCCAATTTTCGTGTGCTATAGTCCATGGACTTTTTGGTGATCTAGAATTCCGACCTGATTTTTTCAAAAAGTTGTCGTGGACGTCCGTTAAAACCTTCGTTATGGAGCCAGTTAGCCGTCACGGCCAAAACGACCCATTTTGAAGGTCTAATGTGAACCAGAGCAGGTAAACCCCCCATTTTGCCGATTTTCATGTGCTATAGTTCATGGACTTTTTGGTGATCTGGAATTCCAACATAATTTTTGCCAAAACTTATCGTGGACGGTCGTTAAGACCTTAGCTATGGATCTATTTAGCCCTCACGGCCAAAACGTCCTATTTTGAAGGTCAAATGTGACCCCGATCAGGAAAACCCACAATTTAGCCGATTTTCGTATGCTATAGTCCATGGACTTTTTGGTAATCTGGAATTCCGACATAATTTTTGCAAAAAATTTTCTTGGACGTTCGTTAAGTCCTTAGATATGGAGGCAGTTAGCCCTCACGACCAAAACGGCCCATTTTAAAGGTCAAATATGCCCCAGAGCAGGTAAACCCCCTATTTTGACGATTTTTGTGTGCTATAGTCTATTGACTTTTTGGTGATCTAGAATTCCAACATAATTTTTGCAAAAAGTTTTGCTGGACGTCCGTTAAGACCTTAGCTATGGAGCTAGTTAACCCTCACAGCCAAAACGTCCCATTTTGAAGGTCAAATGTGCCCCAGAGCAGGTAAAACCCCATTTTGCCGATTTTCGTTTGCTATAGTCCATTGACTTTTTGGTGATGTGGAATTCCAACATAACTTTTGCCAAAAAATTTCTTGGACGACCGTGAAGAACTTAGCTATGGCGCCAGTTAGCCCTCACGGCCAAAAAATCTCGTTTTGATGGTCAAATGTTCCCCGGAGCAGGTAAACACCCTATTTTGCCCATTTTCGTTTGCTATAGTCCATGGACTTTTTGGTGATCTAGAATTACGACCTCATTTTTTCATAAAGCTGTCGTGGAAGTCCTTTAAGACCTTAGCTATGGAGCCAGTTAACCTTCACGGCCAAAACGACCTATTTTGAAGGTCAAATGTGACCCCGATCAGGAAAACCCACAATTTAGCCGATTTTCGTATGCTAAAGTCCATGGACTTTTTGGTTATCTGAAATTCCGACATAATTTTTGCCAAAACTTTTCGTAGACGTTCTTTAAGACCATAGTTATGGAGCTAGTTAGCCCCCACGGCCAAAACATTCTATTTTGAAGGTCAAATGTGCCCCCGAGCAGGAAAATCCCCAATTTTGCCAATTTTCGTACGCTATAGTTCATTGTCTTTTTGGTGATCTGAAATTCCGACATAATTTTTGCAAAAAATTTTGGTGGACGTTCGCTAAGACGTTAGATATGGAACCAGTTAGCCCTCACGACCAAAACGTCCCATTTTGGAGGTCAAATGTCCCCCAGAGAAGGTAAATCCCCTATTTAGCCGATTTTCGTGTTCTATAGTCCATGAACTTTTTGGTAATATGGAATTCCACGTGGACGTCCATTAAGACCTTAGATAAGAAGCTAGTTAACCCTCACGGCCAAAAAGTACCACTTTCAAGGTCAAACGACCCACGGAACAGGTAAACCCCCTATTTTGCCGATTTTCGTGTGCTATAAGTCAATGGAATTTTTGGTGATCTGGTATTCCGATATAATTTTTGCCAAAACTTTTCGTGGACGTTCGTTAAGACCTTAGATATGGAGCTAGTTAGCCCTCACGGACAAAACGTCCTATTTTGAAGGAAAAATGTGCCCCCGAGCAGGAAAACCCCCAATTTTGCCAATTTTCGTATGCTATAGTCCATGGACTTTTTGGTGATCTGGATTCCGACATAATTTTTGCCAAAACTTTTTACGGACGTTCGTTAAGACCTTAGATATAGAGCTAGTTAGCCCTCCCGGCCAAAACGTCCTATTTTGAAGGTCAAATGTGCCCCCGAGCAGGAAAACCCCCAATTTTGCCGATTTTCGTATGCTATAGTCCATGGACTTTTTGGATATCTGGAATTTCGACATATTTTTTGCAAATATTTTTCGTGGATGTTCGTTAAGACCTTAGATATGAAACCAGTTAGCCCTCACAGCCAAAACGTCTCATTTTGAAGGTCAAATATGCTCCATAGCAGGTAAACCTCTTATTTTCCCGATTTTCGTGTGCTATAGTCCATTGACTTTTGGGTGATCTGGATTCCAACATAATTTTTATAAAAAGTTTTGGTGGACGTTCGTTAGGACTTTAGCTATGGAGCCAGTTTTCCCGCACGGCCAAAACGTCCCATTTTGAAGGTCAAATGTGCACCAGAGCAGGTAAACCCCCCATTTTGCCGATTTTAGTGTGCTATAGTCCATTGACTTTTTGGTGATCCGGAATTCCGACATAACTTTTGCCAAAATTTTTTGTAGACGTCCATTAAGACCTTAGCTAAAGAACTAGTTAACCCTCACAGCCAAAAAGACCCATTTTCAAGGTCAAAAGACCCACGGATCAGGTAAACCCCCTATTTTGTCGATTTTCGTGTGCTATAGTCCATGAAATTTTTAGTGATCTAGTATTCCGATATAATTTTTGCCAAAATTTTTCGTGGACGACCATTAAGACCTTAGCTATGGCGCCAGTTAGCCCTCACGGCCAAAACATCTCATTTTGAAGGTCAAATGTTCCACGGAGCAGGTAAACACCCCATTTTGCCGATTTTCGTGTGCTATAGTCCATGGACTTTTTGATGCTCTAAAATTCTGACCTCATTTTATCAAAAAGGTGTCGTGGACGTCCGTTAAGACCTTAGCTATGGAGCCAGTTAGCCCTCACTGCCAAAATGACCCATTTTGAAGGTCAAATGTGACCCAGAGCAGGTAAATCCCCCATTTTGCCGATTTTCATATGCTATAGTTCATGGAATTTTTGGTGATCTGGAATTCCGACATAATTTTTGCCAAAACTTTTTGTGAACGTTCGTTAAGAACTTAGATATGGAGCTAGTTAGCCCTCATGGCCAAAACGTCCTACTTTGAAGGTCAAATGTGCCCCCGAGCAGGAAAACCCCCAATTTTGCCAATTTTCGTATACATAGTCCATGGACTTTTTGGTGATCTGGAATTCCGACATAATTTTTGCAAAAAATTTTCTTGGACGTTCCTTAAGACCTTAGATATGGACCCACTTAGCCCTCACGGCCAAAACGTCCCATTTTGAATGTCAAAAAATACTCCAGAGCGTATAAAACCCCTATTTTGCCAATTTTCGTGTTCTATAGTCCATGGACTTTTTGGTGATCTGGATTTCCAACATATTTTTTGCAAAAAGTTTTGGTGGACGTCCGTTAAGACCTTAGCTATTGAGCCAGTTATCCCTCACGGTCAAAACATCCAATTTTGAAGGTCAAATGTGCCCCAGAGCAGGTTAAACCCCCATTTTGCCAATTTTCGTGTGCTATAGTCTATGAACTTTTTGGTGATCTGGAATTCCGACATAACTTTTGCCAAAGAATTTCGTGGACGTCCGTTAAGACCTTAGATAAGGAGCTAGTTGTCCCTCCCGGCCTAAAATTCACATTTTCATGGTCAAAGGACCCACGGATCAGGTAAACCCCATACTTTGCCAATTTTCGTGTGCTATAGTCAATGGAATTTTTGGTGATCTGGTATTCCGATATAATTTTTTCCAAAACTTTTCGTGGACGTTCGTTAAGACCTTAGAGATGGAGCTAGTTAGCCCTCACGGCCAAAACGTCCTATGTTGAAGGTCAAATGTGCCCCGAGTAGGAAAACCCCCAATTTTCCCAATTTTCGTATGCTATAGTCCATGGACTTTTTGATGATCTGGAATTCCGACATAATTTTTGCCAAAACTTTTCGTGGACGTTCGTTAAGACCTTAGAGATGGAGCTAGTTAGCCCTCACGGCCAAAACGACCTATTTTGAAGGTCAAATGTGCCCCTGAGTAGGAAAACACCCAATTTTGCCAATTTTCGTATGCTATAGTCCATGGACTTTTTGTTGATCTGAAATTCTGACATAATTTTTGCCTAAACTTTTCGTGGACGTTCGTTAAGACCTTATCTATGGAGCTAGTTAGCCCTCACGACCAAAACGTACTATTTTGAAGGTCAAATGTGCCACCGATCAGGAAAACCCCCAATTTTGCCGAGTTTCGTATGCTATAGTCCGTGGACTTTTTGGTGATCTGGATTTCGACATAATTTTTGCCAAAACTTTTTGTGGACGTTCCTTAAGACCTTAGCTATGGAGCTAGTTAGCCCTCACGGCCAAAACGTATCATTTTGAAGGTTAAATGTGCCCCCGATCAGGAAAACCCCTAATTTAGCCAATTTTCTTATGCTATAATCCGTGGACTTTTTGGTGATCTGAAATTCCGATATAATTTTTGCAAAAAATTTTCGTGGACGTTCGTTAAGACCTTAGCTATGGCGCCAGTTAGCCCTCACGGCCAAAACATCTCATTTTGAAGGTCAAATGTTCCCCGGAGCAAGTAAACACCCCATTTTGCCCATTTTCGTGTGCTACAGTCCATGAACTTTTTGGTGATCTAGAATTCCGACCTCATTTTTTCAATAAGTTGTCGTGGACATCCGTTAAGACCTTAGTTATGGAGCCAGTTAACCCTCACAGCCAAAACGACCCATTTTGAAGGTCAAATGTGCCCAGAGCAGGTAAACACCCCATTTTGCCGATTTTCATGTGCTACAGTTATTGGACTTTTTGGTGATCTGGATTTCGACATAATTTTTGCCAAAACTTTTTGTGGACGTTCGTTAAGACCTTAGCTATGGAGCTAATTAGCCCTAACGGCCAAAACATCCCATTTTGAAGGTCAAATATGCCCTAGAGCAGGTAAACCCCCTATTTTGCCAATTTACGTTCGCTATAGTCAATTGACTTTTTGGTGATATGGAATTCGAATATAATTTTTGCAAAAAGTTTTGGTGGACGTCCGTTAAGACCTTAGCTATGGAGCCACTTATTCGTCACGGCCAAAACATCCCATTTGAAGGTCAAATGTGCCCAAGAGCAGGTAAACCCCCCATTTTGCCGATTTTCATGTGCTATAGTTCATGGACTTTTTGGTGATCTGGAATTCCGACATAATTTTTGTCAAAACTTTTCGTGGACGTTCTTTAAGACATTAGCTATGGAGCTAGTTAGCCCTCACGACCAAATCGTCCTATTTTGAAGGTCAAATGCGCCCCCGATTAGGAAAACCCCCAATTTAGCCGATTTTCGTATGCTATAGTCCATAGACTTTTTGGTGATCTGGTATTCCGACATAACTTTTGCTAAAAAATTTCGTGGACGTCCGTTAAAACCTTAGCGAAAGAGCTAGTTAACCCTCACGGCCAAAAAGTCCAATTTTCAAGGTCAAACGACCCACGGATCAAGTAAACCCCTATTTTGACGATTTTCGTGTGCTATAGTCAATGGATATTTTGGTGATCTGGTATTCCGATATAATTTTTGCCAAAACTTTTCGTGGACGTTCGTTAAGACCTTAGATATGGACCCACTTAGCCCTCACGGCCAAAACGTCCCATTTTGAAGGTCTAATGTGAACCAGAGCAGGTAAACCCCCCATTTTGCCGATTTTCATGTGCTATAGTTCAGGGACTTTTTGGTGATCTGGAATTCCGACATAATTTTTGCCAAAACTTTTTGTGGACTTTCGTTAAGACCTTAGCTATGGAGCTAGTTATCCCTCACGGCCAAAACATCCTATTTTGAAGGTCAAATGTGCCCCCGAGCAGGAAAACCCACAATTTTGCCAATTTTCGTACGCTATAGTCTATGGACTTTTTGGTGCTCTGGAATTCCGACATAATTTTTGCCAAAACTTTTCGTGGACGTTCGTTAAGACCTTAGTTATGGAGTTAATTATCCCTCACGGCCAAAACAACCTATTTTGAAGGTCAAATGTGCCCCCGAGCAGGAACACCCCAATTTTGCCGATTTTCGTAAGCTATAGTCCATGGACTTTTTGGTGATCTGGATTCCGACATAATTTTTGCAAAAAAATTTCATGGATGTTCGTTTAGACCTTAGATATAGAGCCAGTTAGCCCTCACAGCCAAAACGTCCCATTTTGAAGGTCAAATATGCCCAGAGCAGGTAAACCCCCTACTTTGCCGATTTTCGTGTGCTATAGTCCATTGACTTTTTGGTGAACTGGAATTCCGACATATTTTTTGCCAAAATTATTCGTGGACAACCGTGAATACCTTAGCTATGGCGCCAGTTAACCCTCACGGCCAAAACATCTCATTTTGAAGGACAAATGTTCCCCGAAGCAGGTAAACACCTCATTTTGCCTATTTTCGCGTGCTATAGTCCATGGACTTTTTGTTAATCTAGAATTCCGACCTCATTTTTTCAAAAAGTTGTCGTGGAAGTCCTTTAAGACCTTAGCTATGGAGCCAGTTAGCCCTCACGGCCAAAACGACCTATTTTGAAGGTCAAATGTGCCCCAAAGCAGGTAAACCCCCCATTTTGCCGATTTTCATATGCTATAATCCATTGACTTTTTGGTGATCTAAAATTCCGACATAATTTTTGCCAAAACTTTTCGTGGACGTTCTTTAAGACCTTAGTTATGGAGCTAGTTAGCCCCCACGGCCAAAACATTCTATTTTGAAGGTCAAATGTGCACCCGAGCAGGAAAATCCCCAATTTTGCCAATTTTCGTATGCTATAGTCCATTGACTTTTTGGTGATCTGAAATTCCGACATAATTTTTGCAAAAAATTTTGGTGGACGTTCGCTAAGACGTTAGATATGGAACCAGTTGGCCCTCACGGCCAAAACGTCCCATTTTGAAGGTAAAATGTCCCCCAGAGAAGGTAATTCCCTATTTAGCCGATTTTCGTGTTCTATAGTCCATGGACTTTTTGGTCATATGGAATTTCACGTGGACGTCCATTAAGACCTTAGATAAGAAGCTAGTTAACCCTCACGGCCAAAAAGTCCCACTTTCAAGGTCAAACGACCCACGGAACAGGTAAACCCCCTATTTTGCCGATTTTCGTGTGCTATAAGTCAATGGAATTTTTTGTGATCTGGTATTCCGATATAATTTTTGCCAAAACTTTTCGTGGACGTTCGTTAAGACCTTAGCTATGGAGCTAGTTAGCCCTCACGGCCAAAACGTCCTATTTTGAAGGAAAAATGTGCCCCCGAGCAGGAAAACCCCCAATTTTGCCAATATTCGTATGCTATAGTCCATGGACTTTTTGGTGATCTGGATTCCGACATAATTTTTGCCAAAACTTTTTGTGGACGTTCGTTAAGACCTTAGCTATAGAGCTAGTTAGCCCTCCCGGCCAAAACGTCCTATTTTGAAGGTTAAATGTGCCCCCGAGAAGGAAAACCCCCAATTTTGCTGATTTTCGTATGCTATAGTCCATGGACTTTTTGGATATCTGGAATTCCGATATATTTTTTGCAAAAAATTTTCGTGGATGTTCGTTATGACCTTAGATATGGAGCCAGTTAGCCCTCACATCCAAAACGTCCAATTTTAAGGTCAAATATGCCCCAGAGCAGGTAAACCCCCTATTTTGCCGATTTTCGTGTGCTATAGTCCATTGACTTTTTGGTAATCTGGAATTCCAACATAATTTTTGCAAAAAGTTTTGGTAGACGTCCGTTAAGACCTTAGCTATGGAGCGAGTTATCCCTCATGGCCAAAACGTCCCATTTTGAAGGTCAAATGTGCCCCAGAGCAGGTAAACCCCCAATTTTGCCGATTTTCGTGTGCTTTAGTCTTTGGACTTTATGGTGATTTGGAATTCCGACATAACTTTTGTCAAAAATATTTGTAGACGTCCGTTAATACCTTAGCTAAAGAACTAGTTAACCCTCACAGCCAAAACTTTTTGTGGACGTTTGTTTTAGACCTTAGCTATGGAGCAAGTTAGCCCTCACGGCCAAAACGACCTATTTTGAAGGTCAAATGTGCCCCAGAGCAGGTAAACCCCCCATTTTGCCGATTTTCATGTGCTATAATCCATTGACTTTTTGGTGATCTGAAATTTCGACATAATTTTTGCCAAAACTTTTCGTGGACGTTCTTTAAGACCTTAGTTATGGAGCTAGTTAGCCCCCACGGCCAAAACATTCTATTTTGAAGGTCAAATGTGCCCCCGAGCAGGAAAATCCCCAATTTTGCCAATTTTCGTATTCTATAGTCCATTGACTTTTTGGTAATCTGATATTCCGACATAATTTTTGCAAAAAATTTTGGTGGACGTTCGCTAAGACGTTAGATATGGAACCAGTTAGCCCTCACGGCCAAAACGTCCCATTTTGAAGGTCAAATGTGCCCCAGAGCAGGTAAACCCCCCATTTTGCCGATTTTAGTGTGCTATAGTCCATTGCCTTTTTGGTGATCCGGAATTCCGACATAACTTTTGCCAAAAAATTTTGTAGACGTCCATTAAGACCTTAGCTAAAGAACTAGTTAACCCTCACAGCCAAAAAGACCCATTTTCAAGGTCAAAAGACACACGGATCAGGTAAACCCCCTATTTTGTCAATTTTCGTGTGCTATAGTCCATGAAATTTTTAGTGATCTAGTATTCCGATATAATTTTTGCCAAAATTTTTCGTGGATGACCGTTAAGACCTTAGCTATGGCGCCAGTTAGCCCTCACGGCCAAAACATCTCATTTTGAAGGTCAAATGTTCCACGGAGCAGGTAAACACCCCATTTTGCCGATTTTCGTGTGCTATAGTCCATGGACTTTTTGATGCTCTAGAATTCCGACCTCATTTTTTCAAAAAGGTGTCGTCGACGTCCGTTAAGACCTTAGCTATGGAGTCAATTAGCCCTCACTGCCAAAATGACCCATTCTGAAGGTCAAATGTGACCCAGAGCAAGTAAATCCCCCATTTTGCCGATTTTCATGTGCTATAGTTCATGGAATTTTTGGTGATCTGAAATTCCGACATAATTTTTGCCAAAACTTTTTGTGGACGTTCGTTAAGAGCTTAGATATGGAGCTAGTTAGCCCTCATGGACAAAACGTCCTACTTTGAAGGTCAAATGTTCCCCCGAGCAGGAAAACCCCCAATTTTGCCAATTTTCGTATACTATAGTCCATGGACTTTTTGGTGATCTGGAATTCCGACATAATTTTTGCAAAAAATTTTCTTGGACGTTCCTTAAGACCTTAGATATGGACCAATTTAGCCCTCACGGCCAAAATGTCCCATTTTGAAGGTCAAAAAATACTCCAGAGCGTATAAAACCCCTATTTTGCCAATTTTCGTGTTCTATAGTCCGTAGACTTTTTGGTGATCTGGAATTCCAACATATTTTTTGCAAAAAGTTTTGGTCGACGTCCGTTAAGACCTTACCTATTGTGCCAGTTATCTATCACGGTCAAAACGTCCAATTTTGAAGGTCAAATGTGCCTCAGAGCAGGTAAACCCCCCATTTTGCCGATTTTCGTGTGCTATAGTCTATGAACTTTTTGGTGATCTGGAATTCCGACATAACTTTTGCCAAAAAATTTCGTGGACGTCCGTTAAGACCTTAGATAAGGAGCTAGTTGTCCCTCCCGGCCAAAAAGTCCCATTTTCATGGTCAAAGGACCCACGGATCAGGTAAACCCCATATTTTACCAATTTTCGTGTGCTATAGTCAATGGAATTTTTGGTGATCTGGTATTCCGATATAATTTTTGCCAAAACTTTTCGTAGACGTTCGTTAAGACCTTAGAGATGGAGCTAGTTAGCCCTCACGGCCAAAATGTCCTATTTTGAAGGTCAAATGTGCACCGAGTAGGAAAACCCCCAATTTTCGCATTTTTCGTATGCTATAGTCCATGGACTTTTTGATGATCTGGATTCCGACATAATTTCTGAGAAAACTTTTCGTGGACGTTCGTTAAGACCTTATCTATGGAGCTAGTTAGCCCTCACGGCCAAAACGTCCTATTTTGAAGGTCAAATGTACCCCCGATCAGGAAAACCCCCAATTTAGCCGATTTTCGTACGCTATAGTCCGTGGACTTTTTGGTGATCTGAAATTCCGACATAATTTTTGCAAAAAATTTTCGTGGACGTTCGTTAAGACCTTAGCTATGGCGTCAGTTAGCCCTCACGGCCAAAACATCTCATTTTGAAGGTCAAATGTTCCCCGGAGCAGGTAAACACCCCATTTTGCCCATTTTCGTGTGCTACAGTCCATGGACTTTTTGGTGATCTAGAATTCCGACCTCATTTTTTCAATAAGTTGTCGTGGACATCCGATAAGAACTTAGCTGTGGCGCCAGTTAACCCTCACAACCAAAACGACCTATTTTAAAGGTCAAATGTGCCCAGAGCAGGTAAACAACCCATTTTGCCGATTTTCATATGCTACAGTTATTGGACTTTTTGGTGGTCTGGATTTCGACATAATTTTTGCCAAAACTTTTTGTAGACGTTCGTTAAGACCTTAGCTATGGAGCTAGTTAGCCCTCACGGCCAAAACATCCCATTTTGAAGGTCAAATATGCCCAGAGCAGGTAAACCCCCTATTTTGCCAATTTTCGTGTGCTATAGTCAATTGACTTTTTGGTGATATGGAATTCGAACATAATTTTTGCAAAAAGTTTTGGTGGACGTCTGTTAAGACCTTAGCTATGGAGCCACTTATCTGTCAAGGCCAAAACTTCCCATTTGAAGGTCAAATGTGCCCAAGAGCAGGTAAACCCCTCATTTTGCCGATTTTCATATGGTATAGTTCATGGACTTTTTGGTGATCTGGAATTCCGACATAATTTTTGCCAAAACTTTTCATGGACTTTCTTTAAGACCTTAGTTATGGAGCTAGTTAGCCCTCACGGCAAAATCGTCCTATTTTGAAGGTCAAATGTGCCCCCGATCAGGAAAAACCCCAATTTAGCCGATTTTCATATGCTATAATCCATGGACTTTTTGGTGATCTGGAATTCCGACATAACTTTTTGCCAAAACTTTTCGTGGACGTTTGTTAAGACCTTAGCTATGGAGCTAGTTAGCCCTCACGGCCAAAACGTCCTATTTTGAAGGTCAAATATGCCCCCGATCAGGAAAACCCCCAATTTAGCCGATTTTCGTATGCTATAATCCATGGACATTTTGGTGATCTAGAATTTCGACATAACTTTTTGCCAAAACTTTTCGTGGACGTTCGTTAAGACCTTAGCTATAGAGCTAGTTAACCCTCACAGCCAAAAAGTCCAATTTTGAAGGTCAAACGACCCACGGATCAAGTAAACCCCTATTTTGCCGATTTTCGTGTGCTATAGTCAATGGATATTTTGGTGATCTGGTATTCTGATATAATTTTTGCCAAAACTTTTCGTGGACGTTCGTTAAGACCTTATAGATGGAGCTAGTTAGCCCTCACAGCCAAAACGTCCTATTTTGAAGGTCAAATGTGCCCCCGAGCAGGAAAACCTACAATTTTGCCAATTTTCGTATGCTATAGTCTATGGACTTTTTGGTGATCAGGAATTCCGACATAATTTTTGCCAAAACTTTTCGTGGACGTTCTTTCAGACCTTAGCTATGGAGCTAGTTAGCCCTCACGGCCAAAACGTCCTATTTTGAAGGTCAAATGTACCCCCGAGCAGTAAAACCCCCAATTTTGCCGATTTTCGTATGCTATAGTCCATGTACTTTTTGGTGATCTAGAATTCCGATATAATTTTTGCAAAAAAATTTCGTGGATGTTCGTTATGACCTCAGATATGGAGCCAGTTAGCCCTCACAGTCAAAACGTCCCATTTTGAAGGTCAAATATGCCCAGAGCAGGTACACCCCCTATTTTACCGATTTTCGTGTGCTATAGTCCATTGACTTTTTGGTGATCTGGAATTTCGACATAATTTTTGCCAAAACTTTTTGTCGACGTTCGTTAAGACCTTAGCTATGGAGCTAGTTAGCCCTCACGGCCAAAACATCCTATTTTGAAGGTCAAATGTGCCCCCGAGCAGGAAAACCTACAATTTTGCCAATTTTCGTATGCTATAGTCTATGGACTTTTTGGTGATCTGGAATTCCGACATAATTTTTGCCAAAACTTTTCGTGGATGTTCGTTAAGTCCTTAGCTATGGATCTAGTTAGCCCTCACGGCCAAAACGTCCTATTTTGAAGGTCAAATGTGCCCCCGAGAAGGAACACCCCCAATTTTGCCGATTTTCGTATGCTATAGTCCATTGACTTTTTGATTATCTGGATTCCGACATAATTTTTGCAAAAAAATTTCGTGGATGTTCGTTAAGACCTTAGCTATGGAGCCAGTTAGCCCTCACAGCCAAAACGTCCCATTTTGAAGGTCAAATATGCCCCAGAGCAGGTAAACCCCCTATTTTGCCGATTTTCGTGTGCTATAGTCCATTGACTTTTTGGTGATCTCGAATTCCAACATAATTTTTGTAAAAAGTTTTAGTGGACGTCCGTTAAGACCTTAGCTATGGAGCCAGTTATCCCTCACGGCCAAAACGTCCCATTTTGAAGGTCAAATGTGCCCTAGAGAAGGTAAACCCCCATTTGGCCGATTTTCGTGTGCTATAGTTATTGGACTTTTTGGTGATCTGGATTTCGACATAATTTTTGAAAAAACTTTTTTTGGACGTTCGTTAAGACCTTAGTTATGGAGCTAGTTAGCCCTCACGGCCAAAACGTCCTATTCTGAAGGTCAAATGTGCCCTCGAGCAGGAAAACCCCCAATTTAGCCGATTTTCGTATGCTATAGTCTATGGACTTTTTGGTGATCTGGATTTCTGACATAATTTATGCAAAAAAATTTTGTTGACGTTCGTTTAGACCTTAGATAAGGAGCCAATTAGCCCTCACGGCCTAAACATCCCATTTTGAAGGTCAAATATTCCCCAGAGCAGGTAAACCCCCTATATTGCCGATTTTCGTGTGCTATAGTCCATTGACTTTTTGGTGATATGGAATTCGAACATAATTTTTGCAAAAAGTTTTGGTAGACGTCCGTTAAGGCCTTAGCTATGGAGCCACTTATCCGTCACGGCCAAAACGTCCCATTTGAAGGTCAAATGTGCCCCAGAGCAGGTAAACCCCCCATTTTGCCGATTTTCATGTGCTATAGTTCATGGACTTTTTGGCGATCTGGAATTCCGACATAATTTTTGCCAAAACTTTTCTTAGACGTTCTTTAAGACCTTAGCTGTGGAGCTAGTTAGCCCTCACGGCCAAATCGTCCTATTTTGAAGGTCAAATGTTCCCCCGATCAGAAAAACCCCCAATTTAGCCAATTTTCGTATGCTATAATACATGGACTTTTTGGTGATCTGGAATTCCGACATAACTTTTGCTAAAAAAATTCGTAGACGTCCGTTAAGACCTTAGCGAAAGAGCTAGTTAACCCTCACGGCCAAAAAGTCCAATTTTCAAGGTCAAACGACCCACGGATCAAGTAAACCCCTATTTTGCCTATTTTCGTGTGCTATAGTCAATGAATATTTTGGTGATCTGGTATTCCGATATAATTTTTGCCAAAACTTTTCGTGGACGTTCGTTAAAACCTTAGATATGAAGCTATTTAGCTCTCACAGCCAAAACTTACTATTTTGAAGGTCAACTGTGCCCCCGAGCAGGAAAACCTACAATTTTGCCAATTTTCGTATGCTATAGTCTATGGACTTTTTGATGATCTGGAATTCCGACATAATTTTTTCCAAAACTTTTCGTGGACGTTCTTTCAGACCTTGGCTATGGAGCTAATTAGCCCTCACGGCCAAAACGTCCTATTTTGAAGGTCAAATGTGCCCCGAGCAGGAAAACCCCCAATTTTGCCAATTTTCGTATGCTATAGTCCATGGACTTTTTGGTGATATGGAATTTCGACATAATTTTTACAAAAAATTTTCGTGGATGTTCGTTATGACCTTAGATATGGAGCCAGTTAGCCCTCACAGCCAAAACGTCCCATTTTGAAGGTCAAATATGCCCAGAGAAGATAAACCCCCTATTTTGCCGATTTTCGTGTGCTATAGTCCATTGACTTTTTGGTGATCTGGAATTCCATGTGGACGTCCGTTAAGACCTTAGATAAGGAGCTAGTTCTCCCTCACGGCCAAAAAGTCCCATTTTCAAGGTCAAACGACCCACGGATCAGGTAAACCCCTATTTTGCCGATTTTCGTGTGTTACAAGTCAATGGAATTTTTGGTGATCTGGTATTCAGATATAATTTTAGCCAAAACTTTTCGTGGACGTTCGTTAAGACCTTAGATATTGAGCTAGTTAGCCCTCACGGCCAAAACATCCTATTTTGAAGGTCAAATATGCCCCCGAGCAGGAAAACCCCCAATTTTGCCAATTTTCGTATGCTATTGTCCATGGACTTTTTGGTGATCTGGAATTCCGACATAATTTTTGCCTAAACTTTTCGTGGACGTTCGTTAAGACATTAGCTATGGAGCTAGTTAGCCCTCACGGCCAAAACATCCTATTTTGAAGGTCAAATGTGCCCCCGAGCAGTAAAACCCCCAATTTTGCCGATTTTCGTATGCTATAGTCCATGGACTTTTTGGACATCACAAATTCCGACATAATTTTTGCAAAAATTTCCGTTAATGTTCGTTAAGACCTTAGATATGGAGCCAGTTAGCCCTTACAGCCAAAACGTCACATTTTGAAGGTCAAATATGCTCCAGAGCAGGTAAACCCCTTATTTTGCCGATTTTCGTGTGCTATAGTCCATTGACTTTTTGGTGATATGGAATTTCAAAATAATTTTTGCAAAAAGTTTTGATGGACGTCCGTTAGGACCTAAGCTATGGATCCAGTTTTCCCGCACGGCCAAAACGACCCATTTTGAAGGTCAAATGTGCCCCAGAGCAGGTAAACCCCCTATTTTGCCGATTTTCGTGTGCTATAGTCCATGGACTTTTTGGTGGTCTGAATTCCACGTGGACATCCGTTAAGACCTTAGATAAGGAGCTAGTTAACCCTCACGGTCCAAAAGTCCCATTTTCAAGGTCAAACGACCTCCGGATCAGGTAAACCCCCCATTTTGCCGATTTTTGTGTGCTATTGTCCATGCACTTTTTGGCGATCTAGAATTCCGACCTCATTTTTGCCAAAAGTTTTCGTGGACGTCTGTGAAGACCTTAGCTAAGGAGCCAATTAGCCTCACGGCCAAAACGTCCTATTTTGAAGGGCAAATTTGCCCCAGAGCAAGTAAACCCAGCATTTTGCCGATTTTCGTGGGCTATAGTCCATGGACTTTTTGGTGATCTGGATTTCGACATAATTTTACCAAATTTTTTTCGTGGATATCCGTTAAGACCTTAGATATGGAGCAAGTTAACCCTCACGGCTAAAACGTCCCATTTTCAAGGTCAAACGACCCCCGGATCAGGTAAACCCGCCATTTTGCCGATTTTCGTATGCAACAGTCCATGGACTTTATGGTGATCTGCAATTCCGACATAAGCTTTTCGTAAAAAAATTGTGGACGACTGCTAAGACCTTAGCTAATGAGCAAGTTAGCTTTCACGGCAAAAACGTCCCATTTTGAAGGTCAAATGTACCCTGGATCAGGTAAACCCTCCATTTTGCCGATTATCATGTGCTATAGTCCATGGACTTTTTGGTGATCTAGAATTCCGACCCCAGTTTTGCAAAAAGTTTTCGTAGACGTCCGTTAAGACCTTAGCTATGGAGCCAGTTAGCCCTCACGTCCAAAACGTCCCATTTTGAAGGTCAAATGTTCCCCAGAGAAGGTTAACCCCCCATTTTGCCGATTATCGTGTACTATTATAGTCCATGGACTTTTTGGTGATCTGGAATTCCGACAGAATTTTTGCCAAAATTTTTCGTGGACGTTCGTTAAGAGCTTAGCTATGGAGCCAGTTAGTCCTCACGGCAAAAACGTCCCATTTTAAAGGTCAAATATGCCTCAGAGCAGGAAAACCCCCTCTTTTACTCATTTTCATGTGCTATATAGTCTACCATCTTTTTTGGTGATCCTGAATTCCGACTTCATTTTTGCCAAAATTTTATATGGATGTCCGTTAAGACCTTACCTATCGAGCCAGTTGGCCCTCACGACCAAAACAGTCAATTTTCAAGGTCAAACAAGCTCCAGAGCCGGTAAACCCCCTAGTTTACCGACTTTCATGTGCAATAGCTTACCATCTGTTTTGGTGATCCGAAATTCCTACTACATTTTTGTCGAAAATTTATATGGACGTCCGTTAATACCTTACCTATAGAGCCAGTTGGCCCTCATGACCTAAACGGCCCATTTTCAAGGTTAAAGGAACCCCATAGTAGGTAAACCCCCCATTTTGCATATTTTTGTGTGCTATAGTCCATTGATTTTTTGGTGATTCAGAATTTCGACCTCATTTTTGCCAAAAAATTTCGTGAAAGTCCGTTAAGACCTTAGTTATGGATCCAGTTGGCCCTCACGACCAAAATGGTCCATTTTCAAGGTCAAACGAACCCAGAGCAGGTAAACTACATCTTTTACCGATTTTCATGAGCTATAGTTCACCATCTTTTTTGTTCATTTGAAATACCCACCTAATTTTTAGAAACATTTTACATGGACGTCCGTTAAGACCTTAGATATGGAGCCAGTTTTGCCTCACGGCCAAAACGGCCAATTTTCAAGGTCAAACGAGCCCAGAGCAGGTAAACCCCCACTTATACCGATTTTCATGTGCTATAGTTCACCATCTTTTTTGGTGATCCGGAATTCCGACCTCATATTCGCCTAAATTTTACATGGACGTCTGTTAGGTCCTTACCTATGGAGCCAGTTGGCCCTAACGGCCAAAATGGTCCATTTTCAAGGTCAAACGAGCCCTAGAGCAGGTAAACCCCCTCTTTTATCGATTTTCGTGTGATATAGTTCAACATATTTTTTGGTGATCTGGAATTCCGACTTCATTTTGATTGAAATTTTACATGGACGTCAGTTAAGACTTAACCTATAGAACCAGTTGGCCCTCGCAACTAATACGCCCCATTTTCAAGATCAAACGAGACCCGGAGCAGGTAAACCCCCCATATTGGTGATTTTCGTGTGCTATAATCCATTGATTTTTTAATGATTCGGAATTCCGACCTCATTTATACAAAGAATTTTCGTGGACTTCCGTTAAAACCTTAGATATGGAGCCAGTTAGCCCTCACGACCAAAACGGACCATTTTCAAGGTCAAACGAGCCCAGAGCAGGTAAAGTCTCTCTTTTACCGATTTTCATGTGCTATATAGTTCACCATATTTTTTGGAGATCCGAAATTCCGACCTCATTTTTGCCAAATTTTACATGGACGTCCGTTAAGAACTTACCAATGGAGCCAGTTGGTCCTCACGGCCAAAAAGGCCCATTTTTAAGGTCAAACGATCCCCAGAGTAGGTAAATCCCCCATTTTGTTGATTTTTTGGTGATCCAGAATTACTACCTCATTTTTACCAAAATTTTTCGTGGAAGTCCGTTAGGACCTTAGCTATGGAGCCAGTTGGCCTGCACGGCCAAAACGGTCCATTTTCGAGGTCAAATGATCCCCAAAGCAGGTAAACCCCCTCTTTTACCTATTTTCATGAACTATAGTCCACCATCTTTTTTGGTGATCCAAAATTTCGACCTCATTTTTGCAAAAGTATTACAGCGACGTCTGTTAAGACCTTACCTATTGAACCAGTTGGCCTTCACGAACAAAACGGCCCATTTCAAGGTCGAACGAGCTCCAGAACAGGTAAACCCTCTAGTTTACCAATTTTCATGTGTTATAGTTCACCATCTTTTTTGGTGATCCGGAATTCCGACCTCATTTTTGTCGAAAATTTATATGGACATCCGTTAAAACCTTACCTACAGAGCCAGTTGGCCCTCACGGCCTAAACGGCCCATTTTCAAGGTCAAACAAACCCCATAGTAGGTAAACCCCCCATTTTGCCGATTTTCGTGTGCTATAGTCCATGGATTTTTTTGGTGATCCGGAATTTCGACCTCATTTTTCCCAAACTTTTTCGTGGAAGTCCGTTAAGACCTTATCTATGGATTCAGTAACCCCTCACGGCCAAAACGGTCCATTTTCAAGGTCAAACGAGCCCCAGAGCAGGTAAACCCTTTCTTTTAACAATTTTCATGTGTTATAGTTCACTATCTTTTTTGGTGATTCGAAATACCGACCTCATTTTTAGCAAAATTTTACATGGACGTCCGTTAAGACCTTACCTATAGAACCAGTTGGCCCTCACGGCCAAAACGGCCCATTTTCAAGGTCAAACGAGCCCCAGAGTAGGTAAACCCCTTTTTTACAGATTTTCATGTGCTATAGTTCACCATCTTTTTTGCTGATCCGAAATTCCGACCTCATTTTTGTGAAATTTTACATGGACATCCGTTAAGACCTTACCTATGGAGGAAGTTGTCCCTCACGGCTAAAACAACCCATTGTCAGGGTCAAACGATCCCCAGAGTAGGTAATCCCTCTCTTTTACCGATTTTCATGTGTTATTGTTCACCATATTTTTTGATGATCCGGATTTCCGACCTCTTTTTGCCGAAATATTACATAGACGTCCGTTAAGACCTTACTTATGGAGCCAGTTGGCCCTCAAGACCAAAACGGCCCATTTTATTGGTCAAAAGATCCCCGAAGCAGGTAAAAACCCCCCATTTTGTCGATTTTCGTGCGCTATAGTCCTTGGATTTTTTTGGTGATCTACAATATTGACCTCATTTTTGCCAAAAATTGTCGTGGACGTCCGTTAAGACCTTAGTTATGGAGCCAGTTGGCCCTCACGGCCAAAACGGTCTATTTTCAAGGTCAAACGAGCCCCAGAGCAGGTAAACCCCTCTTTTACCGATTTTCATGTGCTATAGTTCACCATCGTTTTTGGTGATCCGGAATTCCGACCTCCATTTTGTCTAAATTTTACATGGACGTCTGTTTAGACATTACCTATGGAGCCAATTATCCCTCGCAACCAACATGGCCCATTTTCAAGGTCAAACGATCCCCGTAGCAGGTAAACACCCCATATTGCGGATTTTCGTGTGCTATAGTCCATGGATTTTTTGGGGATCCGAAATTTCAACCTCATTTTTGCCAAATTTTTTCGTGGACGTCTGTCTAGATCTTAGTTATGGAGCCAATTAGCCCTAACGGCCAAAATGATCCATTTTCAAGGTCAAACGGGCCCCAGAGCAGGTAACCCCCCTCTTTTACCGATTTTCATGTGCTATAGTTCACCATCTTTTTTGGTGATTCAAAATTCCGTCTTCATTTTTAGCATTATTTTACATGGACGTCCGTTAAGACCTTACCTATGGAACTAGTTGGCCCTCATGACCAAAACGGTCCATTTTCTAGGTCAAACAATCCCTAAAGCAGGTAAACCCCCCATTTTGCCAATTTTCGTGGGCTATACTCTAATGATTTTTTGCTGATCCAGAATTCCGACCTCATTTTTGCCAAAATTTATCGTGGACGTCCGTTAAGACCTTAGCTATGGATCCAGTTGGCCCTCATGGCCAAAACGGCCCATTTTCAAGGTCAAACGAACCCTAGAGCAGGTAAACCCCTCTCTTTTACCAATTTTCATGTGCTATAGTTCACCATCTTTTTTGGTGATTCAGAATTCCGACCACATTTTTGCCAAAATTTTACATGGACGTCCGTTAAGACCTTACCTATGGAGCCAGTTCGCCCTCACGGCCAAAACGAGCCATTTTCAAGGTCAAACGATCCCCAGAGCAGGTAAACACCCTCTTTTACCAATTTTCGTCGTCATCTTACCTTTGGAATGCCGTCGATCTCCGCCTCATTCCTGATCTCCTCGCTAAGCTTTTCTTCTCTCTCTAGGTTCCATTTCTTTGATCCTCTCTGCTTTTTTTTTTAATTTCCTTTACCTTGGACTAGCCATTTAACAGATTCAAAAGGACCGGAGTCGTTCAAAGCGAAAGAAGTTCCGATCACAGCTTCTCAAACAAAATGAATTAGGGAAAAAAGAGCATTCGTAGCATCCATTCCTTTTCCTTGCTTTTATGTGTTATAGTTCACCATCTTTTTTGGTGATCCAGAATTCTGACCTAATTTTTGCCAAATTTTACATGGACGTTCATTTAGACCTTAACTATGGAGCCAGTTGGTCCTCACGGCCAAAACGGCCAATTTTCAAGGTCAAACAAACTCCAGAGTAGGTAAACCCCCCATTTTGCCGATTTTCGTGGGCTAAAGTCAATGGATTTTTTGGTGATCCGAAATTCCGACATCATTTTTGCCATAAAATTTTGTGGACGTCCGTTAAGACCTTTGCTATGGAGCCAGTTGGCCCTCCCGGCCAAAACGGTCCATTTTCAAGGTCAAACGATCCCAGAGCAGGTAAACCCCCTCTTTTACCGATTTTAGTGTGCTATAGCTCACCATCTTTTTTGGTGATTCGGAATTCCAACCTCATTTTTAGCAAAATTTTACATGGTCGGCCGTTAAGACCTTACCTATGGAGCCAGTTGGCCCTCACAGCCAAAACGTCCCATTTTCAAGGTCAAACGAGCCCCCAGAGTAGGTAAACCCCCTCTTTTATCGATTTTCATGTGCTATAGTTCACCATCTTTTTTGGTGATCCGGAATTACGACCTCATTTCTGTGAAATTTTACATGGGTGTCCGTTAAGACTTTACCTATGGAGATAGTTCGCCCTCACGGCCAAAACAACCCATTTTAAGGGCCAAACGATCCCCAGAGCTGGTAATCCCCCTCTTTTATCGATTTTCATGTTCTATAGTTCACCATATTTTTTTATGATCCGGATTTTATGACCTCTTTTTCCAGAAATATTACATGGACATCCGTTAAGACCTTACTTATGGAGCCAGTTGGCCATCAAAACCAAAACGGCCATTTTTCTAGGTCAAAAGATCCCCAAAGCAGGTAAACCTCCCATTTTGCCGATTTTCGTGCGCTATAGTTCATGGATTTTTTGTTGATCTGGAATTTCAACCTTATTTTTGCTAACTTTTTCGTGGACGTCCGTTAAGACCTTAGTTATGGAGCCAATTGGCCCTCACGACCAAAACGGTCCATTTTCAAGGTCAAACGATCCCAGAGCAGGTAAACCCCCTCTTTTACTGATTTTCATGTGCTATATAGTCTACCATCTTTTTTGGTTATCCGGATTCCGACTTCATTTTTGCCAAAAAATTTTATGGATGTCCGTTAAGACCTTACCAATCGAGCCAGTTGGCCCTCACCAACAAAACGGCCCATTTTCAAGGTCAAACGAGATCTCAAGCTGGTAAACCCCCTAGTTTACCGATTTTCATGTGCTATAGTTCACCATCTTTTTTGGTGATCTGGAATTCCGACCTCATTTTTGCCAAAAATTTACTTGGACGTCCGTTAAGACCTTACCTATGGAGCCAGTTGGCCTTTACGACCTAAACGTCCCATTTTCAAGGTCAAACGAACCCCATAGTTGGTAAACCTCCTATTTTGCCGATTTTCGTGTGCTATAGTCAATGGATTTTTTGGTGATCCAGAATTTGGACCTCATTTTTGCCAAAATTTTTCATGGAAGTCCGTTAAGACCTTAGCTATGGATCCAGTTGGACCTCACGGCAAAAATTGTCCATTTTCAAGGTCAAACGAGCTCCAGAGCAGGTAAACCCCCTCTTTTACCGATTTCATGTGCTATAGTTCACCATCTTTTTTGGTGATTCAAAATACCGACCTCATTTTCTGCAAACTTTTACATGGACGTCCGTTAAGACCTTACCTATGGAGCTAGTTGGCCCGCACGGCCAAAACGGCCCATTTTCAAGGTCAAACGATCCCCAGAGTAGGTAAACCCCCTCTTTTACCGATTTTCATGTGTTATAATTCACAATCTTTTTTGGTGATTTAGAATTCCAAACTCATTTTTGCTTAAATTTTACATGGACGTATGTTAAGACCTTACCTATGGAGCCAGTTGGCCCTCGCAACCAAAACAACCAATTTTCTAGGTCAAACGACCCCCGTAGTAGGTAAACCCCCCATATTGCCAATTTTCGTGTGCTATAGTCCATGGATTTTTTGGTGATCCGAAATTTCGACCTCATTTTTGCCAAAAATTTTCGTGGACGTCTTTTAAGACCTTAGCTATGGAGCCAGTTAGCCCTCACGTCCAAACCGGTCCATTTTCAAGGTCAAACAGTCCCCAGAGCAGGTAAACCTCCTCTTTTTCCACTTTTCATGTGCTATAGTTCACCATCTTTTTTGGTGGTCCGGAATTCCTACCACATTTTTGCCAAAATTTTACATGGACGTCCGTTAAGACCTTACCTATGGAGCCAGTTGGCCCTAACGTCCAAAACGGCCCATTTTCAAGGTCAAACGACCCCCAGAGCAGGTAAACCCCCTCTTTTACCGATTTTCATGTGCTATAGTTCACCATCTTTTTTGGTGATCCGGAATTCCGACTTCATTTTTACCAAAATTTTACATGAACGTCTGTTAAGACCTTACCTATGGTGCCAGTTGGCCCTCGCAACCAAAACGACCCATTTTCAAGATCAAACGAGACCCGGAGCAGGTAAACCCACCTTATTGCTGATTTTCGTGTGCTATAGTCTATGGATTTTTTAATGATCCAGAATTCCGACCTCATTTTTGCCAAAAAAATTCGTGGACGTTCGTTAAAACCTTAGTTATGGAGCCAGTTGGCCCTCACGTACAAAACGGTCCATTTTCAAGGTCAAACGATCCCTAGAGCAGGTAAACACTCTCATTTACCGATTTTCATGTGCTATAGTTCACTATCTTTTTTGGTGATCCAGAACTCCGACCTCATTTTTGCCAAATTTTACATGGACGTCCATAAAGACCTTACCTATGGAGCCAGTTGGCCCTCACGACCAAAACGGCTCATTTTCTAGGTCAAACGATCCCCAAAGCAGGTAAACCCCCCATTTTTTGATTTTCGTGGGCTATAATCCATGGATTTTTTGGTGATCCGGAATTTCGACCTCATTTTTGCCAAAATATTTTGTGGAAGTCCATTAAGACCTTAGCTATGGATCCTGTTGGCCCTCACGGCCAAAACGGTCCATTTTCAAGGTCAAACGAGCCCCAGAGCAGGTAAATCCCCTCTTTAACCGATTTTCATGTGCTATAGTTCACCATATTTTTTGGTGATTCAAAATTCCGACCTCTTTTTTAGCAAAATTTTACATAGACGTCCGTTAAGACCTTACCTATGGAGCCAGTTGTCCATCACGGCCAAAACGGCCCATTTTCAAGGTTAAACGAGCCCAGAGCAGGTAAACCCCCTCTTTTACCGATTTTCATGTGCTATAGTTCACCATCTTTTTTGGTGATTTGGAATTCCAACCTTATTTTTGCCTAAATTTTACATGGACGTCTGTTAAGACCTTACATATGGAGCCAGTTGGCCCTCGCAACCAAAACGCCCCATTTTCAAGGTCAAACGATTCCCGTAGCAGGTAAACCCTCCACATTACTGATTTTCGTGTGCTATAGTCTATGGATTTTTAGGTGATCTAAAATTTCGACCTCATTTTTGCCAAAAATTTTCGTGGACGTCCGTTAAGACCTTAGCTATGGCGCCAGTTGGCCCTCACGGCCAAAACGGTCCATTTTCAAGGTCAAATGAGCCCCAGAGCAGGTAAACCTCCTCTTTTATCGATTTTCATGTGCTATAGTTCACCATCTTTTTTTGGTGATTCGGAATTCCTACCACATTTTTGCCAAAATTTTACATGGACGTCCGTTAAGAACTTACATATGGAGCCAGTTGGCCCTCACGGCCAAAACGGCCCATTTTCAAGGTCAAACGACCCCTAGAGAAGGTAAACCCCCTCTTTTACCTATTTTCATGTGCTATAGTTCACCATCTTTTTTGGTGATCCGGAATTCCGACTTCATTTTTATCAAAATTTTACATGGACGTCTGTTAAGACCTTACCTATGGAGCCAGTTGTCCCTCGCAACCAAAACGGCCCATTTGCAAGGTCAAACGAGACCCGGAGCAAGTAAACCCCCATATTGCTGATTTTCGTGTGCTATAGTCTATGGATTTTTTAATGATCTGTAATTCCAACCTCATTTTTTCTAAAAAATTTCGTGGACGTCCGTTAAAACCTTAGTTATGGAGCCAGTTGGCCCTCACGGCCAAAACGGTCCATTTTCAAGTTCAAACGAGCCCCAGGAAGGGAAGGGCAAGGGCAACTGATGGGTTATTCAGATAGTGATTGGGCAGGAAGCGTTGATGATATGAAAAGCACTTCTGGATATGCTTTTACACTTGGTTCTGGCATGTTCTCATGGAATTCAAAGAAGCAAGAGGTGGTAGCTCAATCTTCTGCAGAAGCAGAATACATCGCCGCTGTTGGTGCAACTAATCATGCTCTATGGTTAAGAAAGATTCTACATGATCTGGAGCAAAATGACATTGAAGCTACTGTCATTAAGGTTGACAACAAGTCAGCAATATCTATGGCCAAAAATCCAGTGCAACATGGTCGTAGCAAGCATATAAATGTGAAGTTTCACGCTATCAGGCAAGCAGAGAAGGATGTCGAAGTTCAACTTGTTCATTGCAGCTCAGATCAGCAGATTGCAGACATCATGACCAAGGCTCTTCCTAAGGAGAAATTTGAAGTTCTAAGGGCTAAGTTGGGAGTATCCAAGAAAAATCTCAAGGAGGAGTGTTAGAAAATGAGATATTTCTAGATGTCTTTTTGTTTAATTGTTATTTTCTTAAATATTATGTTAAGTATGTAAAGGAAAGGTAGTCCTTGTTTTATGGAATATGTTTTGTAAGAAAGTCAATAGTGGTTGGATATGTATGGTCTTCTACTAACTTTGAAAAAGCTTATGTAGATATATGTGTGTATGCTTTTTAAAAGCTGAATATGAATGAAAATTTCCTCTGCTGAACCTTATCTTTTTTTTCTCTAAAAGTTTCAAATCCTAACAGATATTGGGACCATAACTTTGCTACTCTGACTGAAATCAACTCGTATCTATCCTTCAATCATCAATTTGAGTATTATCCATCTTAAAATATGCTTGCTCACATGACTCCTTGTCCTCGAACTCGATGAAAGCATAACAGCAATTATCCCCAGTCTTGTGATCTTTGATAATTTCAGCAGATGTCACGGTTCCAAAGCGTAAGATTATACACCGTGTTTCCTCTTCAGTTGACGGACTTAATTTACAAAGAAAGAGCACATTGTCTCAGCATCAGGAATGACTCCTACACTTTCAAGTATTGTTGCTCGGGAGTGTGCTTCATTCTCTTCACGAACACCTAATCCTTTGGCATCCAATCATCGTCTAGTCGCACATCATCATCAATCTCATCTTTCAGCTTTCTTTCAGGTGAAGCATGGAATTAAGTCGGCTAACTGGGAAGGATCATACAATATGTAAGTGTGTTTGGTTCGGATATTTTGATAAGGCTTACCCTTGTCATCCACATAAGCTTCGTTTATCCTTAGTGTCAATGAATTTTTTGAAATGTGAATGTCCAAATCTATTTGACCTCAAATTGGCAAAGTTTATTCAAAACAACTTACAATACTCATTATTTCTCAAAGAATGACGTTGCTTTTTTGGGAGTTTTGAGTTTACAAAAAAAAGAAATTCAAAAATATTAAAACTCATTGTATGTATTAGTTCATAAATATTTCAAAATATGACTAACAAACAGTTTAACCTCAATTTTCTGAATCATTCGTGACAATCTAGTGAACATAACTCATTGCCTATATACTAAATTGATGCCTCTTTTATTAAATTTATGAGCCACGGAACAAAAAATACAAAATCATTTCAACTTTCTCGTGCATATTAAATCCACAATTTTTTTAGAATATGATTGACCCACTTTATTTGAGGCCAAACTTTTTTAGGTCCACTCATGACAACATAGCGAACAATCCTCACTGCGTTTTAAAAAAAAAAAAATATTACCGCTATCGTACTTCCAGGGACTCTCTTGTCAAGGAGCAACCAGTTCCTTGTTTCGTTCTTACTTCCCACGACAAGTTCACAAAACACTATTGAAGATTGTACATAGAAGATAATTAATTCTATTAATGATAAAAATATTCCCTTTTTACAATTAATGAGAGATGACGTCTACACGTAGTTCAAAACTGATGCTGAAACTTCAATTAATCTTTCAGCCATGTGGTGGTGGAATCCAACACGCTAAACTATAACCCATCCAACAGGGCATCCCTAACATCTATTCCTAAATTTTTTTCCCCATCTATTCCTTTTTGTTAATCCTCATTTACATAACTAAATCCTATTTTCTTACATCTACTCCTGTACAGTGTCTGATCCCCGAGAACCCTCTTCTAGACCACGTGAAGACTCTATCAATGGACCATTCATCTTCCTTCTATTGGCTTAGAGACTTCCAGCCACCATGCATGAATGAGATTTAGCAAGCATGGGTCCCCAGAACAAAGCAGAGCTTGCTTCATCCATTTGCAAAGGACAGAACATCCTTTCTCCTCTTTCTATACCTGTTAATGGTTGAGGGGGGGGGGGAAATTAGGTATTCCTACCAATCCAAACAGCACAAGATTAGACAGAATCTTAGAGAATGAAATGTATCAGATAATTTCTTGCCCATGGAAAGAGGGGAGTGGAACAAGTTAAATGAAGGAACTTACCGAGCATTTCAACTGCAAATTTATCAGTCAACCAGCTCTTAGACAGATATGAGGTCCACACAGAATCTTTTTGGGGAGATGCTTGGGACCCACAAGTAATGATCAAGAGCTCAAACCCAAACTGGGCCATCAATGCAAAATTATAAAGTTTCAAGACTTATCGAAGCTTTAGTAAAAACAGAGAGAACAAAAGGTGCCTCTTCACCAGGATGTATTGTAGTAGGCACTATTGTGTAACCCTTTGGGTCGGGATCTAGGACCATCTCACATGATATTTCTCGAGAATTTACATAGTCTGTCCCACCAACAGATTCATGTAAATAGATGTTATATGCAGCACGTCTACCACGAGTTTTCAGTATCCTCATCCCAATATAGAACATCATTGAATCATGGCTTGATTGATAATTCCTGAAACCAGCTGTTGTCCTTGAGAAACTCACACCCTAAAATAGCGTTCTGATTAGTATATTTGATCAACAAAAAGATAATGTCAATAAGCAACAACTCTATTCCAGATTAATCACAATAGTGAACCTGAGTTAAGGTGATAAAAACGTGAATGGGCAAGGAAGCATCAGGACCACTTGCTCTTAGTCGATATTGGGGATTCTGATGCCATGTGTCATAGTCCTGGCAGCCTCCAGCACTGTAACCTCTCCACTGACCATGGATAGAGTAGCGCATCTCTGGTGGGTAGACACGACAAACATATATAGACCTAAAATGTATTTGGAAATCTTGCCAAGACATCCAGAAAATTCCATCGTTTGCCTGTTTACAACAAAACAGGAAAAATAAGTGACATCCAGTAAAAAGCTGTATAAGCATAACCCTTCACTCCTTTTCTTGATGAACAAAAGGACCAGAATGTGGAAAACCCAAGGAAACAGAATCAGATAAGTGGGTTCTCTCGTCCCTCCAGAAGCAACTGTAAGAGGTGATTATTAACACAATGGGAAAACTTCCATATACAAGAGATCTACCAAAAAAACAGAGAGCATACAAAAATGAATGGTCCTCTACAAAAAAAAAAATCAATTTCCAGTACAAATAGGAATCTTATGGGTGCACCAAAATGAAATTAAAGGTAACAGACTATTCTTCACATGTACAAAATCAAAAGTTTGTTTCCTTCAAAAGCTCTCCTATTTCACTCTCGAAACTACCTATATAAGAGTAAATGGAGCAAAATCCCACACCATGGTTCTCCTCTTCCATCTTCCAACGGCCCAGCTGAATAGAACATCCTTCACTGTTCCTCACATTCCATCATTGATCCTCCCATTCAACCCTGTCTAGCGATTGGTATTCCACTAATGATAGTTTTTGTGCCACAATATCTCAAGCTATTTTCTACAATAATGGAGGGTGGCAAAGAAAATACTATTCACAGAACAGTGTGATAGCAGTTTCGCTGTTTGCAAAGCAGTATAGCAATCCTTTAGTGGTACCATAAATTAGATTATTAGTTATGTTATGCCACTTTTACGACTCCATTTATATAATTGGGTTGATAATTATTTACCTAACTGTAGATTACCGATCAACTCAAAAATATTGATGGAAAGTGACCAGAAATAACTTATTCAAAAAAGTATATTCTCACCATTTAATTTGCAAATAAATAGCTTACCCTCGTGAAAAGAACAAATAGATTCTAGCCTCATTCTGGTCCCAAAAACCATGTGAACTACACTTCATTCACATCAAGGCATGCCTTTTCTTGTGAAATAGTAAATATTTATATACATGGGCTATTGAGTTAGCTTCAATCCTATCAAAATGTAACTCTATTAAGTCTCTTTTGGTCATTATTATTTCACCAGTGAAAATAATAATGACCAACAATAATTTAAAAACTATTTTATTTTGACAAGGTAAATAATTTTATTAGCAATTGGGAGAACCCCTTGCACAAACAACATAACAAAAAAGAGAAACCAACATCAAAAAATAGTTCTCAAAGAAACAAAACCAATTTTCAACACAAATAGGGATCTCATGGTAACACCAAGGGGAAACTAAAAAAAAAAAAGAGTACTTTGCAATCATATAATCTCTTGTTCAACTACTTCAAGCGCTATCCTATTTCACTCTTTCCATAAAATCCACCTAATAGATAAAGGGGCGAGATTGCAAGATTCAAACCTATGTAGAAAAACTTCAACAGATTTACAGTCACCACTCTTCTCTTCCGGGGCCGAGGCCCCCCTCAATGGGTTTTAATTCTAAGAAGGGTGTGTGTGTGTGTGTGTGTGGGGGGGGGGGGGGGGGATC